>JZKD02S1240242.1:685150-702944 GCA_000966675.3 Picea glauca
CATCAATTTTATCAAATACATGCATAAAACCCCTGATACATCATCCAATAGCTCAAAGACATTACAATGACCTACTATACAAAGCCAAAGAAAAAGACAAAATACTCTATTGGGCTAGCATCCATAGGAGAAGGAAAGCTTCCAGAGGATATCATCCAAGCCATGTATTACGAGGTGATGTGGTCAAGGGATGTCCAGACATACGGGTAGAGTGAAAGACAGGGGTGATATTACCTGTGGGTGATAATGGGCTGGCTTGTGATGAGACGCCCCATCCTCTTGGCTAGGTCTTGTTTTATTATTTTTCTTCGGGTCCCTCTTATTTCTTGCTGAGAGGCTTTTTATTGCCTTCTCGGGGATCCCTGGGCGAGGCATCTCTAGGTTTCATTTTTATGGCTTTTATCTTTTACCAGCTGCTTTTACCTTCTGGGCCTTTAGCCCCTTCTTCCCACGAGATAAGGTGTAACCCCACAAACAGATCATTCTAATGTCCGGACTAGGGGAATGGGGCAGATGAGCGTGAGATAAGATGTAAGAGTGATGATATGATGGGAGCGGACGATGGCCCTTCAAAATCCCGCAGTGGCAAACCAAAACCTATGGGTACAAGTTCGCTAGGGTACCCTGTCAATCCCCCTAACCATGGTCAAGTGGGTTAATGTAAAATCCAAGCAGTCGTCAGAAATAAGAGGAATTTGATGCATATATCTAAAGGTTATGATGATCAAATACAACGCATACCATGATACCTGGACCAATTGCCTCATGGAGCAAGAGTCTTCTCCGATACAGATCCAAACCGAAGGTGATGGGTGCCATTGCTGCTGACAGGACAACCCTGATGAAAAAGAAGAAAGATGGGACCTCCAGGGCCATGGTCAGGTCAATCCTGCTCTTGGTACTCCATGTCTAGGACCTGTGGGCCTAGAGACATGATCTCCTAGTTATCCCTAGAAAACGGGGATAACAATGGGTATTTTTGCACGTAATGTTCCTTGGTTAAGCTGCGAGATGTTACAGATTGGTATCGGAGCTCAAGGTTCAACACTGAGCTTGTATAGGCCAAGATCCAGTGTGAATTAGGCAAACTCGTTGTTGCAGATTTTGTTTTGTGACAAATTTAGGGAAAAATGATGAACTAGAGTGAAATCCCCAAATTTAGTGGGTAAATTCGTGTTCAAATTGCTTCAGAACTGTCGAAGGGAAGATTTATGGCAGTGCGCTGCAAGTTACAAAGTTGAAAATCTGGCCTGTGCAACTGAATTCTACATTTTCATGGTGAATGTGAAGTTTGGTGATCGAAGACCCAAATTATTTCAACCTTGAAAATCAACGATTGAGATTTGTCTGCGAAGTTCGAAGAGGGGTTTCCCGACAGGCTTTTGGAAAAATCTTGAAGCGAGGCATGAGATTAAGTCCGAAGGGAAAAACTCAATGCTGCGACGCCGAAAGAATGAGAGTCGTCGATTGACATCAGTCTCAACCATTTGATCTTGCGTAGAAATTGTTTTCGGAAGGATTTGTGTGGAATTTTGGGGGTAACTTCACGTTCCAATGAAGTTCATCTGACCGAGTTAAGGGTAGAGCAGTTGTAATTTTCTATGAAGATTTGGACCGTTAAATGGAAGAGATGTTAGCCATTAGATCCTTTGGAAAGGCAACTTCGGAAGGGTCCGTTCGGAAAGCTTGGTGGTGATGTTGTGTTTCGAAAGAGATTGTTTGACCGAGGTAATTGGTGTGTAGCTTAGAAACTCAAGATGATTGGGGTCGTTGGTTGACACGATTGTTGATTGTCCGATCTATCGGACGAGCATTTTATCTTAGAAGGGCCAAGGGAGGAAGAGAGTGCCACGTCAATTTGCCATGTTAGATGACGCGTTAACAAGGGTAGGTGAATCAGAGAGTGTCGCGTTGCAGTTTGGTACAATTTTCAGAAAGGATTGTTTTCGATGATTTTTGGAAAAGATTGTTCCCGATGGTCTTTGGAGGAAGGCTATTGGAAGGTCTCGTTCGAGGAGGATGTTCTCGATGGATAAGTTCGATGGAGCGAGTCTAATAAGCTATTGGACTTTGGACTTCGGAAAGATCAATAAGCAAGGCAAGTTTTCGTTCTGATGGGAAAAGGCCGATAGTGTTCAACTTCAGGTTTTGGAAGGAGCTGCGAGATTGGGAAAGTTACTCTTTCTGATGGGAAGAGTCCACAAGGTTGAGCTCGACAAGCTTGCAAAAGGTTTGGTCGTGGGCTTGGCAAGGTTGAGTGGATCGACGGTTGGGATTACTCTCGATTTTGAGATTGATGACTCGGATCTACAGACTGTCACAACAGTAAATCAATCATTTTCCACCAAAAAAAAAAGATTTTAAGGGCCTTGAACTTGCAGAGGGATTTCGATGGCCTAAACAACATTTTTAAGGGTTGAAAATCTTGAGAACTGTGTGTGCCGGAGGTACACACAATCTCTGTAGCTTAAATGAAAGAGCTTAGTGAGAGCTTTCCAATGAGCTATTTCGAGAGCAAAATAGAGCTAGTATGAAGAAGTTACAATTGAAACAATACAAGGTATAATTTCGGTGCCAATTTACTTCTAGAGGGCATAAATCCTTACTCCAAAGTTAGTTCGGGGCGCAAGAACGGTCTATGGAAAGCTCATGGACCATAGAAGATAACCATGGAGCTAGATGTGGAATTTGGGTACCTGAAACTGTGCAGAATGGGAGAGAAGACAATTGTAGCATACATGGCTAAAAATGGGAAAACAGTCAAAACTTCTGCAGGCCGTAATTATTAGCTTGGAGCCCAGATAGTGGTGAAATTTTAACAGATCGTTCAAAAGATAGGCTATTGGGATTCTATCAAAATTCCAAAGGAGTTGGTGTAGGGATGCTTAAACAAGGCTAAAATTGCCAAGTCAGTAGAAACCATCTATCAACATGGAAAATTGATTGTAACAGTAAATTTTGCAGTCAACTCAGAAGAAGATGACTGGTGGCCAATAAAGAGTAGAAAAATGTATGCTTTCTTTTTCTAGAACTGTGTGTGTACACACACACATATATTTGTCTAATAGAAATTTTATTGAATGCACAATTTCTTGCAAAATTAGAGGTTAGGAAAACAACTTTGGTTCTTATATGAGGGCTGGAGTTATGGAATTTGCCTAGGGATCTTACAACCACAAGGAGGAGATCAGAGGGTTACATGTCAACATGGGAAATGCTGAGACGAAGTCTAATGGAAGAAGAGGCAAGTGGGAGCCTGTAACTATGAGAAGCTTGCAGAGAGAAGTGCAGAGCTATAGGGTAGATAATGAGAAGATTATGAAAGCTCAGGAGGAGATACTACAGAGTTTGAATATGCTGCAGAGGCAAGCCAATAAAGACTTTGGCACAAAGCGAGCAACTAGTGCTAGACAAGTGACAACATCCAAATCCCATAGCAGAAGGGATGATTACGGGAATGACAGACGATCAAGAAGCTTGAGAAGGCGTCATCATTCTCCAAAGCAATCCACTAGGAGAGCTTGTGCAAGTTTAGGGCTAGGGAGCAACCCAAGTGTGACTCCTGTTAGAAGGTAGAGAAGAAGGATTGAGTCATACATTTTGCAAGGTGAACTCAGGAAAATCAAGCCATTAACTTTTAATGGTGAGCATAGAAAGGGAGAAGAGGCTGAAGCATGGCTCTTGGAAATGAAGAAATATTTCCAGCTGCATGATTATCCCTTAAGGGCAGAAACAAGAATTGCAACCTACCACTTGCAAGGAAAGACAACCATGTAGTGGGATCAACTTAAGCAAACCAAACACCTTGATGAGAAGGTGGTCTCATGGAGGCAGTTCAAATGATATTTCCAAGAGAAATATTTGTTCGAGCATTACTATGAAAGGAAGATGAAAGAGTTCTTTGAACTCAAATTGGGAAGCATGACAATGGATGAATATGAGAAGAGGTTCTTTGAGTTACTGAAGTATATGGGCTTCATAAAGGATGAGAAGGTCAAAAACCAAAGGTTTCTGAGTGGGTTACCTTTTTTCTACAGTGACAAGATACAATATGATTACCCCAGGACTTTGGAGCAAACCATAAGGAGAGCAAATCATCTTTATGAACAGAGCAGAGGAAGGGCATTATTCCAAAAAGCATAGAATGATAAGATGAGAGGGAAGAGGGATCAAATGCATAAAGGTTTTAAGCCACCATTTTTCAAGAATAGCTCACAAGTAAATCAACAAGGACAATTAACCCAAAATGAGTCGAGGATGGCAGATTCATTTGGGAAAAGGCCAAGGCAACAACCTGTACAATGTTGGGGATGTGAGGGAAATCACTTATATAGGGACTGCCCTCACAAAGGAGAAAGATTGAGGATTGTCCACAACATTCAGGAGGATGAAATAGTTGAAGACATAGGAGGAAACATGTCAAGGATTTATTTAGCCTTGGACAACAAGCAAGTAGAGTATCAATCCCCTATGATTGAAGTAGAAGGTAAGATTGATAACCAACCCATAACAATTTTAATTGATTCTGGAGCTAGCCATAGTTACATAAACTCTAACAATTGTTGAAAGATTTCGCTTACAAAGGAGTAAGCATAAGAAATCTTGGTTAGTTCAATTAGCCACGAGGGCTAAGAGAGAAATCAGTGAGCTGGTTAAAGATTTCCCAATAGACATGAATGGACTCAACACAAAGGTAGATGTGAACATCATACCATTGGGTTCATATGACTGTCTAATTGGCATGGATTGGTTGGAAAAACATTGTGTTGTCCTAGACTGTTACAACAAGACAATCACTTGTCTTGATGAGGTAGGACAACAAGGCAAGGTTCAAATCATTCCAAGAGTTCTTGAGGGATTTTGAAGATGTTTTTGGGAAATCCTAGGATTGCCGCCAAAGAGAGACATTGATTTCTCTATTGATTTGGTGTGGGGAGCTGCCCCAATGTTCAAGACGCCTTACAGAATGGGCACACCAGAATTGAAAGAGTTGCAGATGCAACTTGAAGAACTGTTAAAGAAGAGGTATTTTACGCCCAAGTGTGTCACCTTGGGAAGCCCCAGTGCTTTTTGTGAAGAAGAAAGATTGAACCTTAAGGCTGTGTATTTATTTTAGACAACTGAATAAGGTCGCCATAAAGAACAAATATCCCTTGCCAAGGATTGATGATTTGTTCGATCAACAGAAAGGTGTGAGAATCTTTCCTAAGATTGACTTGAGGTCAGGTTATCATCAAGTGAGGATAAAGGAAGAATATATCAACAAGACAATGTTCAGAACAAGATATGGGCATTATGAATTTACAGTAGTGCCATTTGGGCTATCAAATGCTCTAGTTGTTTTCATGTGCCTGAAGAACAGAGTGTTCAGGGAATACTTGGACAAGTTTGTGATTGTGTTCCTAGATGATATACTCATCTACTCAAAGACAAAAGAACATGAGCAACGTTTGAGAATGGTGCTAAAAGTTTTAAGAGAGGACAAGTTGTATGCCAAGCTAAGTAAGTGCATCTTTTATCAAAATAAGGTTCACTACTTTGGGCACATTATTTCAGTGGATGGGATAACAACTGATCCCGAGAAGATAGAGGCTATTAGAGGATGGCCTGTGCCAAGAAATGTGATAGAGGTCAGATATACGTTACCAAGAGTGCCCCCCCTCGCTCCGAAGCTCCGGAGCTCGCTCCGAGTTGGAGCGCCCAGGGAGCTACCCTTGGAGCGCGCTCCAAAAATTCGGGAGTGCACTCCGAAGTGCTCACGGTCGCTCCTTGCCAATTCGAGAGTGCCACGCTTTGGAGCTCGCTCACTCCCATGCCATACCAAAAAAATATCAATTATTTTTTATAATTTATGAGGGGTGGGACCTACCTTAGGCTTAGGGTTTAGGGGAAAGAAAGGAGGAGAATAAAGGAGCTCTTCCCCCTCCATTCTCCTTATTCTTTCATCTATGTTTTCTTGAGCTTGGAGAGGAGGAGAGAGCAAAGGAGAGCTTGGAGAGTGCAGATTTGTGAGAGCTTGGAGAGAGCAAAGGAGAGCTTAGAAGAGTTAGCAAAGAGGAGCTTGGAGGAGAGAACAAAGGAAACCATCTATCTCAAGTTTCAAGAGCTAAAGAGGTAAGCCCAAACCCCAACTCCCTCATTTCCTTGGGTTAACTTTGTTAAATGTTTATGGTTTTTTTCCCTGCTCCTACTTTTTCCCATTCCTTCTTCTCCCTCATTTCATTGCAGGTTGTTCATCTAAAACTTGACGAAAATGGTCTTCTTTGGTTTATAATTCCTTTTTTGGTTCTCATGGTCTTGGCTAGGAATACACATCGGAGGGAAGAAGAGGATAGTGGTCATTCTCTTGATGAGCCACATTATGAAGATGGTGAAGAGTTTGAAGAGGGTGAAGAGGGCAATGAAGGTGCCAAAGCTTCATCAACACCCTTGTGGAGATTTGTGACAAAAGTTGAGGAGGGGAGAGGAGGTGGAACCACTAAATTTTTTTGTCCTCATGATTGTCATCAAGGAAAACCTTTTACTGGTTCATATAACCATGTGAGGAGGCATCTTTGTGGTGTAATGGACAGTGATGACAGGAAGGGGGCCATTGGGATCACAATTTGCCCTAAGATATCGAAGGAAGAGAAACAAAAATACATAAATATAGAGGAAGTTGCACAAAGAAAGCATGGTAAAAATCAAAATCTTCAATCCGATGCCTCATCTTAATTTGGTGGCAACACATCTCTATCTCCTCATGGTTCTAGAACCTCTGGATCTAGAAGAACAATAGCATATTTCCTTGATATTGGAGGTAGGGATGAGGTGGATACAAAATTGGTTTGGTTTCTCTATGCTTGTGGTATCCCATTCAATATGCTTCGCTCCCCCTATTGGCATGATCTTGTCAAGGGAATCAAGGAAGCCCCCAAAGGATACAAGAGCCCCTCCTATGAGAAAGCCATAACTGTGTTACTTGACAGGGAGAGAGCAAAAATTCAAAGAGCTCTAACACAATTTACAAATGATTGGGGGGACTTTGGGGTATCCACTGTATTAGATGGTTGGACAAATGTTAGAAACTAACAATTGATCAATGTTCTTGGTGTTTCTGCTACTGATTCAGTGTTTCTTGCAACGCATGACTCCTCTTGAATCATTGCATCGTCTCAAAACATTTCAGATCTCCTCTTGAAAACAATTAATGATGTTGGTCCTTCTTATGTGATTCAAGTAATCACTGATAATGCAACAAATTGTTCTCATGAGAAAGCCATAACTGTGTTACTTAATAGGGAAAGAGCAAAAATTCAAAGAGCTCTAACACGATTTACTAATGATTTGGGGGAATTTGGGGTATCCATTATATCGGATGGTTGGACAAATGTTAGAAACCAGCATTTGATCAATGTTCTTGGTGTTTCTGTTACTGGTGCAGTGTTTCTTGCAGCACATGATTCCTCTTGAATTATTGCATCTTCTCAAGACATTTCAGATCTCATTTTGAAAACAATTAATGATGTTGGTCCTTCTAATGTGATTCAAGTAATCATTGATAATGCAACAAATTGTAAGGGAGTAGGTAAAATCATTGAGCGGAACTATCCACACATCTTCTTATTTGGGTGTTTGGTGCACACCTTGAACCTTTTGATGCATGATATTGTCAATCATAGAGAATGTGGATGGATTAATGACTTGTACAAAAGAGGGAAGAAACTCATCAAATTTGTCACATGTCATACAAAGGTCAATTACTTTTATGGCACTTACTCTAGGTTGCAACTACTTAAGATTGCAAAAACTAGATTTGGTAACTATTACCTCACCTTTAGGCACCTATTGAAGGTGAGACAAGCTTTGGGTGCTATGGTGATGAGTGATGCATGGGATGAAATAAGCACTGATAGAGAAGGTGCTAATGCAGTGAAGGAGACAATTCTTGAYAGTTAGTTTTGGTCACAGGTTCGATATGTTTTGCAATTCACCAAGCCAATTTATCACATGATTGGGTTTGCAGATTCAGATTAACCAATCATTGGGGAGGTGTATGAGCAAATCGATAGCATGTTGGGGCAGATTAAAGACATTGTTGAGCCTAGAGAGGTCAATCTGTATAATCATATTCGTGTAGAGGTGGAAAAATGATGGGAATTGCTAAATATTCCACTACATGCGTTAGCATATGTGCTAACACCTAAATACTATCATGTATCATGGCTTTCATCACCAGCACCTGGTGGTGGGTCCAAAAAAAGACCACACCAAGATCCAGAGTAAGAATACTAGCCGAAAGCTTACTCGAAGGCATCGACTCAGAAACGTGACAATGAACAAGTTAGAAACAATCGCCAACTATTTGATGAGGATCTCGTAGATCAAGGACCAGTTAGCAACTATTGGAGACCCAATAGATGACGCTAAACTTGTGACTACTACACTCAATGGATTTCCTTCCTCTTGGGATCCATTCGTTCAAGGTATTTGCACTAGAAGCAAATTGCCCAAGTTTAGCAAGTTATGGTCAGATTGTACCTGTTATAGCACAAGTTGTAGGTTGGGCAAAGCCCGACCCAACCACAAAAGCAAGTGCCACAACTTGGGAATCCTACACCCAATGTCATCGCGATGTAGGTCCCGCACTTCAAGGGTGACTAGGTCACTCTTGGGAGGCGATCCCGGTGACCCTAGGGGGAATGAGATGTAGATGAATGGGCATGGAAGTGAAATGTGGGAAGAAATGCCTTGTAAGTCAAGTGATTGTCGCCCCAATGGTATAGCACTTCTCCGAATGATTGTACCTGCCCAAGACACAAGAAAATTCAACTTGCAATGATATATGTTAGTATGGATCAGCAAGTTAATCTTGCTGTCCCTAATTTGCAGCAGTAGATGACAGTTTATATCAGCAAGATATTTCAAATCAGCATGTAAAGCATAAGATCAATCAACAATATTATCAATGAGTATGGCAATCAATTATGATTGAAAAATGGCACTTTGAGGCTAAATAAAGCAAGCTGTTGTAACATGTATTTTATGCAGAAAATTGCAGCCTTATGGCTGTAGCATTCATTCACTTTTATCAGCAAATTACACCATCAAAAGATGCGCCTTAGTTATTAGAGTTAGTGAGCAAAATTTAGGAGCTAGTCTAGGGTTAGTTTAGGAGTTAAGAATGAATTAGTAGCTAGGGTTATGCAACCTTAATGGCTGTAGGTTAAAGTTTGTAACAACAACTAAAGTAGTGGGGGAGAGGGGATGCCCTAGTAGGGGAAGACTTCTCTCAATGTGACAAACTAACTCCAAGCAAGAGATCTTTCAAAAGACAAAAAATCACATTTCCCAAGGCAATGATTTTATATCTCCAATGCAAAAAATAGATGACTAGTGCCTTTACTCTTGGGTTAATGGAGTCAAATAAATGAACTAGAGATGCTACTTCCTTGGGGGTGTAAATCCTCTTACTTCCCAAGGCAAGTATCTCTAGTTAGGGTTTGAGAATGAGGGGTGTAAATCCTCTTACTTCCTCAAACAAACCCTTGCAACATCAATGAACTTTAAGCAATAAATGATGGAGACTAGAGTGGGGGTGTAAATACTCTTACTTCCCACTTAGCTCCTAGCACAACAATCCTTGACTTTAAACAATGATAGCATAAGAGTAGAAGTCCATACCAAAATCAAGAAAGATGCTAAGACAATCCACCATAAAAGCTACAAAGCATTCATCCAAGGCTAGCGCCACACTCCTCCATCAACCATTCATAAGAGATAGCCATAAACAAGTGCACAAGAGACAAAATATGCCAAGTATAGTGAAAATTTCAGATCAAGTCCTCTCACAAGAGGGAGAGCTATGTCCAAATGAGATCTTATGATCTCTTATTTATACAAAATGTCACCAAGGTGACTTGTCCACATATTAAGGGGTAAACCACAAGACTAGGGGTCAACAACCCTAATCTTGCACCCTTTAACAAAGTAATATTAACAATTCATTTAAATTCACTTTTGCACATAATAAAACCCTAATTTTAGTAGGACGTCACCCCTTTAGGGGACGTTTTGCCACTTGGGACAAGTCGTTGGTGTTGGAGAAGCTATGGTAGGCCTCCAAAGGCCATATGTCAAGCGTCTATGCAATTTCCTCATGGCCAAGGTCTCATCCTCCTCAAAACGTCCATGTGTCAATGTGTGGCAACACCACCACCAAACCCTAGCCCCCAAGTATGACGTCAAGCTCAAAAGGAAGACGTTTTTCCCCTCCTGGGAAAATTGTTTGGCATGTGAGGGCTGGGCTAGGTCTTCCACATCATCTTCTAGGTCTTCAATTCTTCATCTTTGTGATCCGGCATGTGGACCCTTGGCATCCAACCTGTGGGCTTGCAACCCCATGGAAGCCCAAGCTAGGCTTGTTCTCCCAAAATTGTCCACCAACTAGGTCCTGCAAAGACAAATGAGCACGCCCTCCAAGGATCTCAAGTCATAACATCATGATAAGTGAATTCAATCAATAAATGAGCCATTTAAGCATGTGCATCAAAGATCACTATATCAAACAATTAATTGCTCAAAGACATTATGCGACTTGTCAAGCTTGAATATGGGAGGGTTGATGAGGTGTCCTATTGGGTAGATCTTGCCCTAGGTCAAGGAGAGTTTCCAAGASATCCCTCTCTAAGCCATGTAAAGTGGGTGAAGTGGTTGGGATCAAGACTCAATGGGCATAGGGCTCATGACATACAAGGGGTCGCAGTGTCTCATTCATGGGTGCCTTTGTAGAGGGTGTGTGGTACCTTCGTCCGCAATGCACTTTTTCCAAGCCCTTTAATTTCCATTCTTTTATTCTTTCATATTTTTAAGGAAAGGTTGAAGGTCATTGCCCTGGCGTGGTGACTAGATAATGGCAATGTCACCCACAAACACCTAGTGGAAACGAGAAGGTTGGGGCATGATGATACCCCCTTTCTCTCAGCCATGCAACTGAGAGCCATTACCCTGGTTTGGTGACCAGATGATGGCAATATCATACCACTAGATATTCATGGACGTGATAGGTCGGCTCGTGATGAGACCTCCTATCCTTCAACTAACCCTTTAAGCATTTAAATCATATTTCATTGTGGGTCCCCCTTTACTCAAAGATAAGCGTTTCATTGCTTTCTTGGGTGATCCCTGGGCGAAGCATATAGAAGGTTCATACATAGGCTTTTATCCTTTACCCAACATCAATCCCTCTGGGCCTTCAACCCCTTCTTCCCATAGAATGAGGGACAACCCCTTCTTGGGTAAATACACCCTAAAATCCCAAAAGATAAGGAAATGGAGGGGAACAATGATGGAAAGTGGTAAGTATGGTCGGGAACGGTACGATGGCTCTTTAAGGGAGTTCCCAGTAGCAAACCCATCCCCAAGGAAGACCACTTACTAGGGCACAATGTCAACCACCAAGGTGAAGCAGGGAAAAATGCATAATGTCCAAGCATATATCATGAATTCTAGAGCAATCTAAGATACAACATACTTAACTGGCTTAAATATTGAAATGATGCTCACCATAATACTGACTTGTACTTCATGGAGCAAGGCCCACTGCCTTCCAGAAGCAAGCTGATGTGGTGGATGCCATCTGGAAATTTGTGACCATTTGTGGTGGTGAGAGGAGTTTCCAGCTGTTCAAAAGGGTATTGCTGGTCATGTAGTCTCTCGACACTCCATATCTACAACCTAAAGGCCTCGAGACATAATCTCCTTAGTTATCCACAAAATGGGGATAACAGTACCCAAGAGGAATCCAAATTAATATCCAAGTCACAGAAGACAAATGATGATGAAAATCAAGCCCTTGCTGCTCAAGTGAAGAAAAGGAAAGAAAGGGAAGAAGGCAGTTCGAAGAAGTCTAAGAAACCACGCTACAAGAAGGATGCGTCAAAGATCAGATGCTACAACTGCAAGAAGATGGGACATTATGCCGCACAATGTCCTCTTAGACATGAAAAGGGACAAAAGAAGCACCATGCACATGCAACAGATGTTGAAGAGCACAAGTCAAAGGATGAAGAATTTGTATTTGTCTCAACACTCACAGGAACTATCACTCAAGGGAGTGATACCTGGCTTATAGATAGTGGTGCTTCCAAGCACGTGATCGGATTCATAAATTCTCTTTCAAACTTAACAGAAAAGAATTCATCCCTTCAAGTGGAGCTTGGGGATGATTCTAGACATGTAGTCAAAGGCATTGGAGAAGCCTCCCTTGACTCAGGTAACCCTCTTTCAATTAAAGATATTTTGTTTGTACAAGGCTTGAAGAGGAATCTACTTTCCATCTCTGCTTTAGAAGATAAAGGTTTTAGGGTAGCTTTCGTGGATGGCCAAGTTCTTCTACGCCCAAGAATTCAAGCATAGATAAAGCTACCGTGATTGGTATCCGAGAGGGATGATTGTATAAATTGAAGGGACACCAAGAACAAGCCCTTGTACATAACAGTGTGAGCTCTAGTGAGCTATGGCACCGAAGACTTGCTCACATAAACTATAGAGCACTACTAGTATTGAGCAAGATGGTTACAGGTCTACCAGACATTCAGGTAGAACATGATGGAGTATGCAAAGGTTGCTCACTTGGCAAGAATGTCAAGAGAAGCTTTACTAGCAGTGGCAACAGGTCCAAGGGGATCTTGGACTCATACACTCCGATGTGCCATCCTTAGGCAACTTTGTATACTATGTCTTATTCATAGATGACTATTCTCGAAATACATGGATCTACTTCATGAAAGCGAAAGATAAAGTCTTCAACAAATTTCAGGAATTCAAGGCTTTAGTTGAAAATCTCTCTGAAAGGAAGATTAAAGTCTTGAGATATGATAATGGAGGTGAGTACACCTCAAAAGAGTTTAAAGACTTTTGTAGAGAAGCATGAATTAAGAGGGAGCTAACAACTCCCTACAACCCCCAACAGATGGGGTTGCAAAAAGAAAGAATAGATCCATTGTAGAAGAAGCTAAAGCAATGATCTTACCCACGCATTTATGGGCAGAAGCATCCAATACAACCGTATATGTTCAAAATAGAAGTCCTCACAAAATATTGGGGAACAAGACACCTGAAGGAGTGTTCACTGGAAAGAAACCATAAGTTAGTCACTTGAGGATTTTTTGTTGTCTAGTGTTTATACATGTTCCAAAGGAAAAGAGAATGAAGTTGGAACCTTAAGGAAAGAAGGGCACCTTCGTTGGATACAATGAGACTTCGAAGGCTTACAAAATATACATTCCCGGGTAGAGACAGATTGAGATCAATTGGGATGTAACATTTGATGAAGAGGAAGCCTTCAAAAGGTCAAGGGAGTCTCACATGGATGAGGTCCGAGAGGAGCAGGAGGCTCCAAGGGATGCAGTCATGGTAGAATCTACACCAGAGGAACCCATTTCAAAAGTTCAGAATGAGATGGTAGAGTCAGAGAGACTTGTAGATCCACCTAGAGAAGCTGTAGTCACCAGGAAGAGACCAACTTGGCTCCGGAACACCTTGCATGAAGATGAAGGACATGTAGCTCCCAAAGGCTCCTTTAGAGAGAGCAAGAGACCACACAAATTTTCCAACTATGTGGCGCTGATGAGCAAAATCATTGATTCATAACCTTCCACCTTTGAAGAAGCTACTAAGAAGCAGGAATGGAAGGATGCCATGATGGAGGAGTATCAATCCATCATGAAGAATGATGTGTGGGAAATAGTTCCGAGACTAGAAGGAAAGTCAATAGTGACTTCCAAGTGGATCTGCAAGATCAAGCATGCTGCAGATGACAACATAGAGAAGTACAAAGCGAGATTTGTGGCTAGAGGTTTCTCCTAGAAGGAGGGAGAAGACTATGATGAGACGTTTGCTCTAGTAGCAAAGTACACTTCCATCAGATCGATTATTGCAATTGCCTCCGCAATGGGATGGAAATTACATCAGATGGATGTCAAGACTACTTTTTTGAATGGTGTAAATGAGGAAGAAGTGTACATAGAAAAACCACAAGGGTTTGTGATTCATGGGAAGGAGTCCCATGTGTGCAAACTGAAGAAGGCTTTGTATGGACTAAAGCAGGCACCTAGGGCATGGTATGCCAGGATAGATAGCCTGATGAGCTTGGGATTTACCAAGAGTGATGCGGATCCCAACCTTTACTACGAGGTTGAGAATGGTTTCCCGCTGATCTTGGTTCTATATGTGGATGACCTGTTTCTAACAGGAGATGAACAAGTCATAGTTGGGTGCAAGAGGGAGCTCACTTCAGAGTTCGAGATGAAGGATCTAGGTCTGATGCGTTATTTCTTGGGATTGGAGGTGTGGAAGAGACTAGATGAGATTTTCCTTAGCCAAGGAAAATATACTGTTGAGATCCTGCAGAGATTCGGGATGATGGACTGCAAGTCCATGGCCACACCTATGGTGATAAATCTGAAGCTCCTTAGTGATTCATCTTCAGATTTGGTAGATCCCACGATGTACAGATAGCTGATTGGATCCTTGATGTACCTGGTTGATACCAGGTCAGACATATGCTTTGCAGTAAACACCTTGAGTATACCTTGTCCCACTTTGACTTGCGATGAGAAGCTTGTGTCCCAAAAGCAGGACTCAACCAGAAAAGGATTTTTTATTAATTTTGGTACAAGAAGCACGTTACAATCCGATTACATTAGGTAATCTCCTTTTTCAACAAGAGAATAAGGGTTATTGCTAAACCCTTTTACATTCATGATCTTTCACCAATCATAGATTCTCAGAGTTCAGAAGACTTACTAATACAAGATCTACTAAAAAAATATGGGTTTAATAAACCTCTTCTTTTTAATCTCCTTTTTGACAATATCTTTTTCAATGAAAAGTAGTGTCAACACAAGCAACTCCACAATCAAGCAAATTGCTTAACCTTTCAAATTTCCTCAAATCTAATCACTTCCTGATGTCACTAAACATTCATGTTTCTTTGTAAAATAAATTGTTTTGAGTAATCTGTTGCTTGTGGGATAAGCTGCATACCTCAAATGATTGAGTATGACTTTCATTACAACTGAAAGGAAGACGCAACAGTTATTGTAGAGATCTTTTGCAAGATAAGAGTGTTTCCGCTGTCCCCGATTCCAATGATTTAGCAATTTAACCTCTGGTTATAATGTTAATCATTAGTTTAACAAATTTAGCGTTTCCATGAGATGTATTCATGCTACGGCTGACTAGATATAATGCTTCAGCAGATTGATGCTGATTTACATCAGATTTAGATTATATCGCTTTGAGGAGAATTGCACTCCAGCAGATTGATTGGGCAAGGGTTTGAATGAATTTGCAATTTAATGCACTGGCTCAAATGTTTGAGTATGAATTTCATAATAATTGAAAGGAGGACGCACCACTTGTCACAGAGATCTTTTACTAGATGCACTTTTCCAACATCCACATTTTCAGCAATTTAGCAATTTAACTTGTGGCTGTAATATTAAACCTTGGTTTAACAAATTTAGTGATTTCATGAGATGTATTCACGCTAGTGAAGACTAGTTATAATGCTCCAGCAGATTGATGCCGATTTACAGTAGATTTAGAGCATATCGCTTTGAGGAGAATTGTGTTCCCACAGACTGATTGAGCAAGGGTTCGAAATCATAGAAGGCTTGAATGTGCAATGTAATGCACCTGCTGCTATGTTGAAATCCTTGCTGCAGATGGAGAATTTCATCTGATATTGGCTTAGAAATCACAGTAGTCAATTCTGATCAGCCATGGCTCAGCTACTAATTCATGGAGCCCTCTGTTTGGTGCCTCTGGATGCTGTACAGTCTTTCTGAGCAATAGATTCACTCAGCAGTAGCGTGGAAATCTACTGCAGTACCCATGTCTTCTAAGAGGGAGTTGTGATTTGCAACCATGCAGATCTGCACTGATTTTGGCTGAGTGCAACCATGCTTAGTAAACACGAGTTGCTGCAAGAGAGAAAACTTGCTACGTGACCTTAGGAGAGAGCAGACCAGAGGTTAAGTCCATAGTAGAGAAGGCCACCAGGGTGTTGCTGTGCCAACTGAAGTTTGGAAGGTTACATTCAATCAGGCATGGAATTGAAAACTCGGACGACTGTAAATCTGATTCTTCAAATGCATAAAATAAACTCACTTTCTCTTCCTTTTTTTGTTTCTTTTCTATTTATCCCACACATAAATTTCGACCCGAAGACGCTACTGTGTATAAGATGAAATAATATCAACATACAGCAGTAAATGAGGAGATAGTAGACCTATGGAGTTTGACTTGGCTCTTATACCAAATGAATATTATGACACCAGCAATTTTAATGAATGATGGAGCAACATGGATAATTTTAATATGATGCACAAGAAGCTAAGCTATTCTCATTATGAGAACATATATATCTACATGAACAAGAATGACCTTGTGAAACAGCCGGCCGTTAAAATCTCTCCACAAGAATTATCAACTCTAATTATTGCTTCGAGAGATCAGCACACTAAAAACATTAAACAACTGATTTTCTAATTAGACCAGGTACGACAGTACTCCAACCAAATGAATCATTAACCCAACACCCTGTTTGTAAGCTTCATATTAAAATTTAAGATGTCAATTGAATCTTATTCAGTAGACATATTGAGATACTTAGACATGGTCTTATAATTTATTCCATCTATATACATGAATATCATCTATATATTATTAAGCTCCTTTAACCATTCATTACAAAAATACATATTTGTTTTATAGCCATCTATATTAAAGTAATGTTTAATTTTTTATCCATTGTAATGTCCCCCACCTCTTGAAGAAGAGGTTTGGAAGACGTAGTGGTCTAGGTGTCCCCACTAGGCCATAGTCCCACACTGAGGGGAAGGGTCAACTAGACTAAAGTTATATTTTTAAGTTGACTTGAGAAGAAATAGGTTAAAAGGAGTAAAAGATAACTCAACAAAAGAATATAAGTTAACCCTGGGAGTTAACCTAACTCAACAAAGGATTAGAAGGAAAAGTATAAGTAAGAGGCTGGGGCGCACCTATTACTCATTCTGGTTTTGGATTAGCATTGCTATTGCTCTTGAGCATTCAGTTTGGGGGTTTTGCTATACAAACCGTTGTGAGCAACTCAGTGGTGAAATATCCACTCACCTTGTTCCGCAGCTTGGTCTCGGGGATGAAAGACTCCTCCACACCATTTCATCTCCATCTAGCTCTTCAGAAGATAGCAGGTCGTACTGTTCTTGTGATTCCAGCAAGGGCGCACCATCATCTAGATGGAGGTTCGATCCAGCTTATCCTGAGGGCCTGGGGCCATTCCGACACTTGGGTTTTGTTTGCAGGGGCAAGACCATCAGTTTGAGGGTTTTTCTGGAGGGTTATCATCATCATATATTTATCTGCAGATTGGGACGTCTTGGAGGCAAAGGGGACGTCCTGTGATTCAGTAAAACTCAGATCTAGAAGGCTACACTTAGAATCTGAGTCTGAAACTTCTCCTACAGGGTTCACATCACCCGATCTACATTTCTGGGGAGTTTCAGGGCATTTGGAGGCTTTCCTTGTCAGGGCCGAATCACTTAGGGTTTCAGGCATCAAGGAGGGCGCAACTTCAGCAGAAGGTTCAGAAATTGGAGGAGTTTGCCTTGGACGTTCAGCTTGAGATTTCAGGAGGGGAATCCCATCATCCCGATCTATCACCTTGCCGAGTTTGGACTCATTTGGAGTCTTCCTTCAGTGGGATCGATTTATTGAGGGTTTCAGTCTTCTATTGGAGCGTGGCACT
>JZKD02S1240242.1:704238-716303 GCA_000966675.3 Picea glauca
CAATAGCCTTGCAAACTTGATAATGGTTTGTCACTCACACTTTTCAAGATAAATACAAGTCAATGAATGACTTAAATGGCTGTCCAAACATTTATAACAGCATTAATTAACGATGATGACAACAATGGAAACCACTTCAGAAAACCACTATAATAAAGCAATAAGACACTACTTCAATACCCAATGATTATGGTTTGCTTAATACAAGTGCCCAATGGTTTTATGGATGAATTTAGGACTGTTAAGGGCTGCAACAATGGCTGTAACAGAAGCTATGACAGCGGTAACACCTTCAGAATTTGCACTCTAAGAGGGCAATTAAACATACACTTTAACACTTATTGATAGTACCTTGTCTTATACAAATTCTGGGATGACTTAGATGGTTAATAGGCTAATATAAGCTGCAAAATGATAGCTTAGCAGTGATTATGACAGCAGCAAATTAGCTGTTAGTATTTCTAGACTAGGTTAGCAAATTAGTAGAGTACCAGGTGAAAGTGTTTGAGTTGAGTCTTGTCAAGAAGTGAGAGAGGAAGACTAGTGCCTTCAAGGGTAATGGAGTCAAGGTGGACGGCTTCTTCTAAGGCTGCAAATCAATGATGATGATGCACAAAAGTCTAAGAGGGAGAAAACATAGGAGAAGTAGTAACTTAAGTCCTCCTAGGCTTTAACCTCAAGAGACAAGATGCTAGGGTGTAGGCAATTCTAGGCCCTAACGCCTTGCTCTCCTTAGAATTTTTATGGAGTAAAACTTATGCAACAATAACTAAGTCCAAACCCTTAGAGTGCTAGCAATTTAGGGCTCTAGGGTTTCACTAGTTACTAGATCAATCCAATGAAAAGCTTGGCAAATAAAAAGTAAGAAAGTAACAATTTAAGTTTCTTACTTCAAGCATTAAATACACCATGCAATTTCATAATCTTGTATGAGCAAATAAAACCATATAATAAACCATTCAATAGATGACAAAATGCAGATTTCACTTACTTGCACCAAGAATAATCATGAAAATGCCATGCAAAATCACCATAAAACTTCCAAACTTGATCCAAGTTACAAAAATCAGCCTTAAACAAGAGTGGTGCCTCACAATTTCAGCCAATGACCTCAAGAGGGCGCAAATTTCAGACCTCTTGTCTCCAAGGACAAGTTGTGATGTGAAAATGAGAGTACTTTATGCTTATTTATACAAAGTTTTGACCTTTAATTAATTTTAGGTGAAAAATAAGGCCGACCTGGCCAATTTACAATAAAATTCAATTTTGACATAATAAAAATTAATTTGTATCTAGAAACACCTCCAAGGGTGACGTCATGCCCTCTAGGGTGACGTTGAGCCCTAAAAGTGGAACTTTGAGCTAGAAATGTGGGGCGCTTGGCCTCTAGAAGCCCCAAATGATGCCCACACGTGCCACCAGGCTCATAAATGCTTCCAAAATGAAACCCTAGCTCTGGATGACGTCTAGGGCTATGATGGTGACGTCCAGGGCCCTCAAGGGCTAACATCCATGTAGGAAGAGCAAGGTCCCCCTGGGTCTAGGTCTGCCAGGGTACCTCCAAAGGCAATGTCCTTCTTTCTCCCGGTACAAGTCTTCAATTTCTTCTTACCCCTGGCTAGGGTTTCAACATCCATCTGTGGGCTTTAAGCCCCATGAAGGTTCGAGCTAATCATTCCCTCATGTGTACTTGTCCACTGGGCAAGGTCGTGCAACAACAACAAGTACGCCCTCCAGGGGTTCATAAGTCGCAGGGATCATAACATGTAAATCACATCCAATATTTAAATTACCCAAACATGTGCATCAAACCCCCTTTAACCCAGACAAATGCTCAAAGACGTTATGCAATTTGACAAGTTAGGTTTGGAAAAGGTCTCAGGGTGTCCTATTAGGCTAACCTCTCTAAAGTTTGGGGTGTTTCCCAGGTGGGATCTATTCCAAGTCATGTAAGTGTATGATGTGGCATGGGGTAGATGTTTGGGCATGGGGTGCATGTAATAATAGGGAAATGTAAAGTCTTACATGTGGGTGCCTTTGTAGAGGGCGTGCTGCACTTGTCATAAATGCAATTATTTCCTAGTCCATTCATTGCATTTTACTCTTAACTTTATTTCTTTTGATCGTTTTCTCTTGTGCTTCAAGGGAATAGTTGAGGGACATTGTCCTGGCTTAATGACCAGAGGTGACAGCGTTATCCACAAACATTTCACGGAAATGAGAAGGCTAGCTCGTGATGAGACCCCCTTTCTTTTGGGTATGCCACCAAGAGCCACTACCATGGTTTGGTGACCAGATAGGTGGTAGTGTCATACTGCTACATGCCCATGGTCATAATAGGTTGGCTCGTGATGAGACCTCCTATCCATCAGCTAGTACCTTGAGTGTTTATGTATCTTATGGGTCCCCTTTTCTTACTGAGAAGCTTTTCACTTCTTTCTTGGGGATTTCTGGGTGAAGCATCTCAAATGTTTCAACATTGGCTTTTAACTCTTGCCAACTACTTTTACCCTCTGGGCCTTTATCCCCTTCTTCCCACGAGGTAAGGTACAACCCTTCCTAGTGTAGCCAATCCCAATGCCCAAATAAGGATAGGGGAGATGAGAGGAATGAAGATGGAAAGTGGTAAGTATGGAGGGAAAGGACGATGACTTTTCACAGATCCACCCAGTGGCAACCCATCCTAAAGGGAAATCAACTTACTAGGGCACCATGTCACCCTTCCAGGTATGAACGAGGCAAAGAGAATAATTTCCAAGCAAACGTCATGAAATGAAGAAGGATTCAATACAACATATTCAAGTGCTTCAAAAAATCAGAGTGATACATACCATGATACCTGGACTCATTACGTCATGGAGTAAGACTCACTGCTACTTCAGGACTAGGCTAGTGGGATGGATACTACTGCTGGTGATAAATGGACTGCATTGAAGAAAAGAGGGGCCCTCCGAGGCCATGCTGAGGTCATCCGGCTCTCGGTACTCCATGTCTAGGTCGTGTGGGCCTCAAGACGTGATCTCCTTAGTTATCCCTAGGCTAGGGGATAACATTACCCTAACATGGTTATAGTGGAATCTCCTAACTATTGTTAACATTAATTGTTACACTTTGTTGATGTATTATTAACATGGTCACACAATGACATTTTACTATTTACTATTCGATAGCTTTTATACCGGAGTTCGATGTTTTCTCCTCTAATACAATTATCTTGGAATCATCAATCAGTAGTTGGTGTCCGATCTATCAACAATTCTCTCTTATCAAATGGCTAGGAATGGTTGATTCTTGGTTTTCAAAGAATCTATCACATAAATGACATTATTGAAGGCCATGCATATACTCATTATAAATTGGACAGCTTAATAAGATTGCTGCGCCCGAAAATTCCTTGGTTATTGTAAATCTTATTTCAAATGATGTCAGAATTCATGTAAACTATATGATGTCCTATAATTAAAGCTAGAGAAAGTTGTTATTCTAGCCATGCTTTGAAGGCAAAGTATTTTGAGTAGGGTGGCTTCTAGTATACCTATTACCCAGTAAAGGTGTAGTATATATTAATGTCACTAAAATTTAGATCAACAAAATTTATAATAATTAGTTATGGTGGATATTTATTATAAAGAGGCATAACTATTGGGGAATAGATATAGGAAAGGGGTACAGTTTCATTCCCTATTGGATTCAACATGTTTGGGGATTATTTATTTCTTTACCCTATTGGGTTCACTTTGACCTCTAAATGTAGGAAAGCATTGAAATAGGGGCAAGATGCTTGCTGTAGATTCTTAGTGGTATTAATGATAACTATTTTGGTGGTCCAAATATTTCACTGCATTCTGTAAAACACTATTGTTTAGACAGGAGATGGGTATATTGTCTTGTGAGTTTGATGAATTGTAGTTTTAAACATGAGATTTGATCATGTTTCTTCCATATATATTAAAAATTAAAATTTAAAACTATATTATTGTTGGAATCAGATTGACTAGATGGCCTCTTGTTTTACTTCCAGGGTCGATCTATCCGAATGATGGGAGTTTTCTTGAAAGAAGTTGAGGAGGTTTCCCAACCTGTTATGAAGTCTGACCAAAGGATAGCAGGATTTCTAGAGGAGGAAAGGAGGGCAAAACAACGTATTGCAAATGGACTTGACATTCCTAGAAGATTACCTCAAGGGCCTTATGTTTTCTGTGACTTCCGTACCCTTCAGCTTCCTGGAATTGAGGTGTGTACTTGCATAAAATTAATTCATCCTTTCTATTCTTTTTCTGGTTTTGAAAGTTCAACTAAGCATTCAACTAGAAAAAATCTGGATTTGTTTAGAAGAAGTTTCTTGAGGGTGGGGTGACTAATGTTTTTTGTGAAGTAATTTTAAATTGATGAAATATTTGTAACATAAAATCCATATCAATTTCTGAACAAAAATGGAAAAAGTATAAAGACAAGCAAGGGGCCCATCAATAGATGCCTTTTCTGCTCTGATTGAGAGAAGATAATCATCTGCAAAGTGGTTGTCAACCATTTCGGAACCATCTAGGAGAAGAATACCATGAATCTGACTAGAAATACAGGTGGCCTCTAACGAGTAACCCGAAGCATTTGCTGTCAAGACATATAGATAAGGGGCCAAAGGACATCCTTAGCGGATAGATTGATGTAGATGGATTCGAGGCGACAAGGTCCTGTTGACGGAAACAAATGCTGAGGCATTAGTGAACAGAGTGTTCACCATAGCAATATTCCAGGGGCCAAACCCCAAACAAATCAACATCTCCGAAATTAAAGACCAATCCACCTGATCGTATGTGTTGTCAAAATCAATTTTCTGTTATGAATAATAAAACCAACTGTTCATCACACAATAAATCAAACCATGAACACCAATGTTTTTATTAATGGTGAAGTCATTGATTACATTAACAATCCTCTTTTATTTTGCTAGTAGGTGGTTGCATAACCTAATTGCCTTTTCTAAATAACATCTAAACTAATGCCTATCATAATTAAGAACACTTATTAATGTGCCTTTATTACATTTTAGACATTGGAGCGTTATACTTCAACACCCCTTCTTAACACTACAATTTTAATTTTAAACAGAAAATTTCAGACCATAGAATAATTACACACTAGTTGGAAATTAAACAGCAGAAGCACACAGAAAATTTCTTGCCTTCAAATATCAGCTTTTCATTAAAATTACTCAGAGCTTACGAGGGCTCCCAAACTGGGAAAATAACCCACTAAGAAAAGATTACAAAACTACAACAAAACCTGGCTGTTCTTGTGCATCGTATGACCTGTATGGCCCTGCAACTCGGTTCTGTACGGCTGGGTGAAAACCCTCTCGCGCCCTGACTTCTGCAACAGCCTGATCCTCTTCTGCTGCAACAACACCTTACTGCAACAATGCCTTGCTGGGTCGATCTCTTCTGCTGCAACCTGTTTCCTCTTTCCTCCTTTGAACTTGCACATTGAGTGAAAATCCTTTATCACTCTCTGTGTGTCTCAAACACTCTTTCTGTGTCTTCTCCTTTCATTTTGTCTTTCTTTTATAACTTTGAGTTGATAACCAAGTCTCCATAACCCTAATCTCTCAATGAGATTGGCGGTTGAGATTAAATCCCAATCGACGGTGGAGATTATATCTAAATCACTAATGTAAATACTTCAAATTTTATTAGACATTAATCAACTCAATATAAAAGTCTATTCACTTTAATAATTAACTTTAGTTAAAGTAAATTACAAAGATAAGAAAGGTCCTTTTTGGACAACTTCCACACGTTCGACACTAGACTTGTATGGAAGTTCTTGTCCGATGCTACAAACACCAACAATAATTTTGTATCTAAAAGTAATTGACTTGGCATTGTTATTTTTGTTGTGCCACTCGATCACTTTATTAAGCTGTGTAGGTTTTGGTTTAGTGCCTTTTGACGATTCCCCATAAATTTTTACTCATTAAATGCATTTGAATCTTCACTTTCCATGTATGAAAATTATATCTATTGAATTTTTCTAGACGGATTTTGATCCGGATTGGATCATTATATTGTTTGTCATCTATCTCGATCTTTTCAAAATGGAAAAAATTGGAGGATTCAACTTGCATGGCCATTTTAGTGGCAGGTCCCAGTATGGAAAATTGGGGTCCGGAACCTTCTGGAGCCATTTTGAGGCATTAAACGATGTTTTTTGGGGTTTTGGTGTCCATATCTTTTGAACATCCCCTTGACGGTATTCTACACTTTGAGACCTTTTCAACGGTGCAAACCGTGCGTCAATTGGAGTTCGTATGCAAGTTATGCCTCCCTCAAGTTGGCCTACTGTGTTGACCACCATGGTATGAGAGGATGCCACGTCAGCCCTCGTTACTCATGCATATGGGGCTAGCCAATATGTAATTTCAAGAAGATTCTAGAAGGTCCAAAACCGTATCACAATTGAGAGTTGAGGAAGTAAAAAACCTACCCCTAGATGGCCATTGGACTATGTTAAATATTGGGATAATAGGAGGAGAAGGGGTTCCATTCTTTTGTATTGTATCTTGTTCCATAACTGAGCAGAACATCTGAGAGTGGTATTGTGTGAACATAATAGAGGAGAGATTCTGGAGCCATATAGGCCATAGGTCAAAGGCAACTTTAGAGAGAGTGCCTCTTTCTTTGTACTTGCATCATTTCTATACCAGAGAAAAGAGAGCAGAGCAGCCTCACCTTCTTGTTGGGTTTTCTCTCGTATTGGGTTTCCCAGGTCATATCTTGTGTTTATTTGTGCATGGTGTGATTGTATTTTATTGTTCTCTATTTTCTCCATTTTCTCTATTTCATGCATAAGCAGAAAAAGCAGTAACAAATATTCTGGAAATCTAAAGGAAAATTAACCTTAATAATAAAGATTGCAATTATTTATCAGGTCTGTTGTGACGAACTATTCCAATGGAATATTCACAACAGTTTACAGATCATATTTGTATCAGAGCATGTTTTTCTTTTGGGTATTTGTGGGAAGTTGCAGGATCTAGGAATCGACTTAACGAGAAGTCAGAGATACACTATGTTGGAGTTACTTCATACACACCTAGGATTTCTTTTTCCTAAGGTTTTTCCTTGTGTTTTTAGTCATTATTAGTCATTATCCAGTCTCCTATATTTTAGGGGAGAATATTCACCTGGAGATTATTCTCTTCAGTTGACACTTCAGTTTGATTAGTTTAGTTGAGTCTAGATGCTGCATTGGTTTTGTCACCATGCAACATTGGGATCATCACCATACTGGCGCATTACCCTTGATTCCTTGATCTTCTGCTCACTACATTCTGTTCAATCAGTTAACTGAAGACTGGTTGACTAGTTAACTCAACTAGATGGTAGTTCACTCCTGTAATTGCATGAGAGACTAGACTAGGTGGCAATTCACTCCTGTAACTGCTGGTGTGTGTCCAAATCACTCTAGACCAACACTATGGCGCATTGGTTCTCCTCCAGTATGCATTGATTGAGTCATACAAAGTATATCTTGTGTAAATTATTCATTATTCATTACGGTTAATGAGAATTCTTCCATTCTTTTTCTCCTTCTTTCTCAATTTCTCTCTGCAAATGTGTGTAGTATTTTCTAACTAGATCTATTTTGTCCAGGTTCAACACATTTACATGGTATCAGAGCCGATGGACTACTAAGCAAAAACTACACCAAAATTTTTTGAGGTACAAAAGATTGAAGACAGCGGAAAGATGGATTTCCCAAAATAATTCATTCTTACACCTTACAACTACTTTGCATGGAAGGAGAAAATAGTCATACATCTCCGAACCAGAGGATTGTACGGGTTAACCTTGAATACAGACACCGAATCGACATCAGCCATAGAAAAAATCCAAGTACTTGAATCGAATGGATGAAGCATTCAGAACAATTTGCAGTCTTATTTCTCTCGATCTCCTTTTTCACATATCTTCCTGTAAGACTCCCAATGAAGCCTGGACCACCTTGGAAGGGCTCTTTGACAAACATGATGGGATGAGGGGACACATGCTGGAGGTGGAATTGCTCACATTGGATCCAAAAAGCTTCGACAATATCCAATATTTCTTTACAAAATTCAAGGATTTACTGTCGCAACTCAAAGCTTGCGGGGTTGATAAATCTAAGGAGGATAAACAAATGGTTCTCACCATTCTCTCCAAACTTGGTCCTAAATTCTCTGTGTTCGTGTCCACATTCCATTCAGTCAGATTTGCCTCTAGAGCCACCTGGAAGATGCCTTCTCTTGAGGACTTTATCGAATACCTGACACATGAGCAAACCAAGCTCATCAACATGGGCAAAATCAAAGGCCCAAAGGCACATGCACTTATTGTGCAAGATGGCAGCCATCAATATCATAAATCTAAAGATAAAGGAAAAAGGAAAGCTCATGCAAATTCGAAGAAGGAAGGGTACTCAAAACACTTCACCGATGCCTTCTGATCCAAAGGGGAAAAGGGAAGAAAATGGGAGAAATGCACATACTGTCACAAAGGATTCCATCCAGAATCCGCATGCATGCAAAAACAAATAGACCTAATGACTCAAATAATTCAACAAAACAACCTTGGAGATCGCATCCCCGAGAGTGCCAAGAAGAAGCCAGAAGATCAGAATCCCAAGAAAGGCAATTCTAGCCATGCCTTGATTGCCATCAACTCCTCTCCCGATGCTTCGATCGTAGATTCAGGAGCATCACATCACATGGATGCCTCAAAAACAGTCTATTCTTCATTGGATGCATGCAAAGGTCCTCATATTCTGATGGGGGACAACTCTTCAGTCGAAGTCACCGATAAAGGAAGGATTGAACTCACCAACGGAAGCTTTGAGAATGTGCTGCACGTTCCCAAACTTTCCGTCAACCCTCTCTCTGTGTATTAGATGACGAATTCCAGCACCGGAAAGAAAGTCATATTCACACCAAATGCAGTGGACATCTATGACATGCAAACCAACTCCAAGGTTGCTACCGGTGAGGTAAATCATCAATCTAGATTGTATACATTTTCTGAATTTATTGAACCAAACTCTGCTTTACTGCTTACCCATGTTGATGAAAGTAGTAGGATATGGCACGAAAGGTTTGGACATTTGAATTTCAGATATATGCAACAACTTAGCAAGCAAAGATTTGTTGATGGTCTACGAGACATCCATTTCTCGAAGGGAGTATGTGAGGGATGTGTTCTTGGAAAACACCCTCAAGAGAAATTCGACAAAGGAAAGTCTCAGAGAGCTTCCGCGCCTTTATATCTGATCCATAGTGACCTTATGGGTCCTTTTCGGCATCCATCTATCAACAAAGTGAGGTTTGTTCTCATTTTTGTTGATGATTTCTCATGTTTTACATGGATTTAATTTCTCAGGCAAAAATCCGAGGTCTTTCAACACCTCAAAGATTTCTAAGCCCTGGTTGAGACATAGTCCGAAAAGAAAATCAAAGTCCTTTGAATTGATAACGGGGGAGAGTATGTCAATCATGAGATCCGTAATCTTTGCCATGAGGCAGGGGTTCAGTTGCAGCACACAGTTCCCTATACTTCGCAGCCAAACAAAGTTGCTGAGCGGAAAAACAGATCTCTAAAGGAGATGGAATCTTGCATGCTGCATGCAAAGTCACTACCACAGAGACTATGGGCCGAAGCACTTAATTCTGCAACATACATCCAAAACAAA
Organism: Picea glauca; assembly: GCA_000966675.3. Taxonomy (NCBI): domain Eukaryota; kingdom Viridiplantae; phylum Streptophyta; class Pinopsida; order Pinales; family Pinaceae; genus Picea; species Picea glauca. The sequence goes on from JZKD02S1240242.1 coordinate 713,959, forward strand.
TCTCTCCATAGTTCTGTCAAGGATAAGACCCCCTACGAGGCTTGTAGCGGCCTCAAACCGGAAGTGACCCACTTTCGTATTTTCGTTCACGTGCATGGGCCCAGATTCCCTCTGAAAAGAGGAAGGCACTTGATCCATAGAGCACTGAGTGTATTTTTGTTGGATACCCCGACGGTGTGAAGGGATATAGACTTATTGATCTTTCCTCGGACCGACTCATCATTGAGCGAAGTGTCCAATTCAAGGAAAGTGTCTCGCATGTACCTCAACAGTTGCATGCAAACACCTTCATTCTTCCACCTGTCCGAGATGATGAGCATGCACATGCCGACTCTTCTTTAGATGAGAGTTTTGATTCAGAGGACTCATATGATTCAGATACAGAGTCAGTATAGTCAGATGCAGAGTCGGAGCATCCAGATGCAGTTGCAGAGCTAGTGTAGAGGCCCAAGTGGGCACAAACTACTCTTCAGGATGCAGGGGATCTCGTTGGTGATCCAGCCGATACTAGGAGGACTCAATCTGATTTAGAGGAGCTTCCTGTTGCACTCACTGCCACTGAACCATTGCCCTCCAGACATCTTTTCTTGGTTCAGTCTTCAGATACACAGTCTTATGGCGAGGCTGCTGGAAATCCCTTTTGGGAATCCGCCATGTAGGAGGAGTACAACTCCCTCCTCGAGAACCAGACTTGGGATCTGGTTCCCCTTTCTTCTGGGAGGAAACTTGTCAGATGCAGATGGGTCTACAGGACCAAGAGCGCAGCGGATGGGCATATTAGCATATACAAAGCCAGTCTTGTTGCCAAAGGCTTTCAGCAGGTGCATGGCATTGACTATGATGAGAACTTTGCTCCAGTAGCAAAGATGGATTCCATATGATTGGCACTTGCCATTGCGACAACCAAGGGATGGGAAGTCCATCAGATGGACGTGAAGAATGCATTTCTTCACGGTGATCTCCCTGAGGAGATCTATATGGAGCAACCCCATGGATTTATGCAGGACGCATCTTTGGTTTGTTGATTGAAGAAGTCCCTTTATGGCCTCAAGCAGGCTCCGAGGGCATGGTATGCCAAGATGGACTCCTACCTGTTGTCACAGAACTTTGTACGTTCTAAATCAGACCCGAATGTCTACATGCTCAGGACGACTGATTCACTTCTACTCTTAGTTCTTTATGTTGATGATTTGTTGATCATCAGTTGCTCGACTTAAGCGATTGCTGCAGTCAAGAGGATTCTACATGATAGGTTTTTGATGACGTACATGGGTCTGCTACACTTATTCCTTGGACTCGAGAACAGTCAGGATGCATCAGGCGTCAAACTGTCTCAGGCCAAGTATGCATGAGATCTCCTTGAGAGATTTCACATGACAGACTGCAAGTCTGCTTTGACTCCTTTCCTATCAGGAGTCAAACTTGAGGATGGCGGGGACACTCCACTGGTTGACAACACACTGTACAGACAGCTAGTAGGGAGCTTGTTGTATCTCACACACTCCAGACAAGACCTCTCTTATGCAGTTGGCGCAGTTTCCAAGTTCATGCAGGAGTTGCATGAGCTACATTGGAAGGTTGCAAAGCGTATCCTTCGATACGTATAGGGCACCATCACCTTTGGGATTCATTATGTAGCATACTCTACATTAGATCTCATCGGGTTTACTGATTCTGACTGGGCTGGCGATAACACTGATTGCAAGTGCACATCTGGTTACTCACTCAGTCTTGGTTCCGAGCCTATCTGTTGGTCGAGCAAGAAGCAAGTTGCCATTGCTCTATCTTCAGCCGAGGTAGAGTACAAAGGGGTAGTTAACATAACCATTCAGGCTATGTGGCTACAACATTTTCTCACGGAGTTGGGCATTCAGTTTCATCGGCCGATCGTCATCTGGTGTGACAACCAGAGCACTCTGAAGTTCTGCAGAGATCCAGTTCAGAGGCAGCGGACGAAGCACATCGAGATCCACATGCACTACATCCAAGACTTAGTACACAAGGGGATCATCGATCTACTGTTCTGTCCTTCAGCAAAAATAGACAACAAACATCTTCACCAAGACCTTCACTGAGAAGAAGTTCCATTCTCTGCGAAGTCGTCTTGGAGTGAAGGACACAATTGCCCAACAACTGTAGTTCTTTTTTACATACATTGTACCTTTAGGGGGGGTTTTTCCCATGAGGTTTTCCCTCTTTCCTCACTTTATTTCAGTGTATCTTTTGTATTTGGGTACTGTTATCGCACGGTTTGTAGGAAAGGTTAAAAAGCTTGAGTCAAGGGCAAGACCGGCGTAACAGGAGCTTCCCCACCCAATGTCACCTCAATGGGGAGCTCTTTCTAT
>JZKD02S1240242.1:717598-731399 GCA_000966675.3 Picea glauca
ACACACATAGGATTTTTTTTTCTTAAGGTTTTCCTTGTTTTTTAGTCATTATTAGTCATTATCTAGTTTCCTATATTTTAGGGGAGAATATTCCACCTGGAGAATATTCTCTTCAGTCGACACTTCAGTTTGACTAGTTGAGTTGAGTCTAGATGCTGCATTGGTTTTGTCACCATGCAACATTGGGATCATCATCATGCTAATGCGCACTTGCCTTGGGATCATCACCAGACTGGCGCATTACCCTTGATTCCTTGATCTACTCCTCACTACTCTGTTCAGTCAGTTAATTGAAGACTGGTTGACTAGTTAACTCAGCTAGGTGGCAGTTCACTCCCGTAACTGCCTGAGAGACTAGACTAGGTGGCAGTTCACTCCCGCAATGGGTGGTGTGTGTCCATATCACTCTAGACTACCACTATGGCGCATTGGTTCTCCTTCAGTGCGCATTGATTGAGTCATACATAGTATATCTTGTGTAAATTATTCATTATTCATTACGGTTAATGAGAATTCTTCCATTCTTTCTCTCCTTCTTTCTCAATTTCTCTCTGCAAATGTGTGTAGTATTTTCTAGCTAGATCTATTCTGTGCAGGTTACACACATTTACATGCTAGCCATGACAGATGAGTCTGTTCATAATAACCCTCAAGATCTAGCAAAAGAGAGATTTGAACGGTTGGAAGCACAAGTTACTGACATCGGTCACAATATGAACCTCCTCATGGCAGCTCTAGCAAGCAAGCTCAGAGCGTTCGGAGATGATGGAGGCTCTAACTCAGAAATCGGATTGGACGGGAAATAGGGAGATCGGGAAGACTTAGGAAAGGAGTTGCGGAAGGAATCCGAGAAAGAGCAGCTGAGTTCAAATGCTGTTAACCCTTCACAGTCCATTTTCACGATGGAAGCGAAAGTGGACATAAATCCATACCAAGGTGAAATTGCTGCGTTAAAGCTGAATCATTGGTTGCAACAACTAGAAGGTTATTTTAGTGTTCACCATATAGATGAAGGGCAGAAGATTTCATTTGCTAGATTGAAGTTAGAGGGCCATGCTTTAACTTGGTGGGAAAGCCACAAGGAAACACTTAGGCTGGAGGGTGATCCACCAGTAATTAGGTGGGAGGACTTCAAAACCCTATTGAGTCCCAATTCTACCCTAATTGGTATGTAGAGGACTAATGGATCTAGTGGCATTACTTTAGGCAGAGGCAAGGGCAGAGTGTACATGAGTACACCATTGAGTTTAGAAAGATGGCCATCATGCTGGGTATTTCTCCCAAGAACCCAGATGTACTTCTCAAGTATCTGGGGGGTTTACACAGTCATCTATGAAAGCAGGTGATGCTCTTCAAGCCAAGGACAGTGGATGAGGCGTGTGTATAGGCATAGTACCTGGAAAAATAGGCCAAAAGAAAGGGCAACCAAGTGGTTCGAAGCAAAAAGAGCACCAGGGAGCTTCCAAGGAGGGGAAGAAGAAGTGGAAAGGGGGAAAGATAAGAAGACAACAACCACTGCACATAAGAGTAAAGATCCCAACAACCATTGCAATCATTGCAACATTGATGGCCACACCGAGGAAAAATGTTGGAAACTACATCTAGAGTTGAACCCAAAGAACCGCAAGGACGGAGAGAAAAAGAACCTTCTAGCCACATATTCGAGCAATCAGGTTGAAAGTAGCTTAGATGTGGATGAAAATATTGTCTGCACATCGGTGCAGAAGGAGGTGGATTTGAGTAGCCTTCATCACCAGGAATAGAAGGAGATGACCAAGCTCTTCTACATCAAGATTCAGGTCAAGAAGACCAAGATAGATGCTCTGTTTGACTCTAGTTCATAGGCTATTCTCATAGTAACGAATTTGGTCAACAAGCTTGGATTGGAGGTTCACGATCATCCTAGCCCCTATCCATTGGGTTGGGTAAACAAGGATACAAAGATAAAGGTAACGAAACAATGTAAGATTAAATTTGTTGTAAGGGCTGATTTTATCGATGAAGTGGAATTGGACGTAGTACCCCTTGATGTATGTGGAGTAGTGTTTGGAAGCCCCTACATGTATATGAGGGATGCAATCTTCGTACAGAGAGCCAACCAATATCGACTGATCAAGGATGGGAAGTCCTACATAATTAACGCACATAAAGGCAAGTCAAAGATCTCACTGGTAAGTGCCAACCAATCCAAGAAATTGATTAGTTCTAGTAAGAAATATGTTTTTCTTTTCTTAAGAGAAAATCATTTTGATGATGAGTCAATGAGAGTGAAGGCATCCTTGGAGGGGTGTACTAAAGAACGAAAACATGAGTTCGAGGAGTTGCTACAGGAATACAAAGGAGTGTTCAAGGAGCTTAAAGGGCTACCACCCAAGAGGGATGTGGAACACGAAATATAGTTATTGCCAAGATCCCCATTGCCAAATATTGGGTTGTGTAGATAGTCTATTCTAGAAGTGAATGAAGTGAAGAAGTAGTTGATGGAGCAGGGTGTGATTTGACCAAGTACCTCACCTTGTGGGTCACCCATCATAATTGTGCCAAAGAAGGATGGGACTTGGAGAATGTGTATCGATTACATGGCATTGAACAAGATTACACTAAAGAATCGTTACCCTCTGTCAAGGATCGATGATCTGTTGGACCAGCTGCTGCATGCCAAGTACTTCACTAAGCTAGTTTTGAAATCTAGATATCACCAGGTACGAGTCAAAGAAGAAGATACCTGGAAGACTGCCTTCAATACAAGTCAAGGTTTGTATGAGTGGTTGGTTATGCCATTCAGTTAATGCAACACACCGACTACATTTATGAGACTAATGAATGATGTTTTACACCCTTATCTAGATTCATTTGTTATTGTTTATTTGGATGATATACTGGTTTATAGTGCTACCTAGAAGGAGCACATCTCACATCTTTTGAAGGTGTTAGAGACTCTGAAAAAGCACCAACTGCTGGCCAATCTCAAGAAATGCGAGTTTGCTCAACAGTCTTTGGTGTATTTGGGGTATGTGATCGGTGGAGGGGAGCTCAAGATAGATCCCGCAAAGATGGAGGCCATCATGAAATGGCCACTTCCTACAAATGTCAGTGAAGTTAGAAGTTTTGTTGGGGCAACAAAATACTTGCGGAAGTTCATAGCTTCATTTTCAGTGGTAGCTGCACCACTTCACGCCATAACAGTTAGTGGTAAGAGTTTCCAGTGGGGGAAGAATCAACAAAAGGCCTTTGATGAGTTGAAAAGAAAGATTAGTCAAGCACCTGTGGTTGCACTACCAAACTTGCAAAATCCCTTTGAAGTGGAGACAGATGCAAGTGGGTATCCATGGGAACAATACTGATGCAGGCAGGAAGGCCTGTCTGCTATCTTTCTGAAGTATTTCATGGGGTGGTTCTCAACTACCCTACCTACGACAAGGAGCTCTATGCCTTGGTACAAGCTGTCAAAAAGTGGAAGCACTATCTGATGGGCAAGGAGACCATCATCCACACAGATCACCAACCACTACAATATTTGCAGGCCTAGAGTAAGCTACAACAAACTAGGCATTACAAGTGGATGGGGTTTTTACAACAATTTCATCTAGTTGTCAAGTATAAGAAGGGTAGCACAAATAAGTTGGCATGCATGCTTTCACGGCCACCCATATCCAATATTACAACTTTGGGAACTCTGATGCACATGGAGTCTTTTACCCATGATGCATACAAAGAGGCATACACAAAAGATGAGGACTTCAAGGAGGTGTTTCAACAGCTACAGGGTCAAATTCATATAGAAGAAGGTGATGGCAAGACTGACTCAATGGTTTACTCTATAAGCTCGACAAGCTTTTTGTTCCCAAGGGTGAACAATTGCAGCTTGTTAGAGAGACTCACAGCTCCAAGGTTGTAGGACATTTTGGTGTTGGGAAGATAGTTGCCAACTTATAGAGGTATGTGTATTGGCCTAGAATGCAAGAAGATGTAGCATGATATATTAGAGGATGTATACTTTGTTGTACCAACAAACCCAACAACAAAAAGCAAGGTCTATACCATCCCTTACATGTACCCACTTGATCTTGGGAAAGCATTTCCATGGATTTTGTGGGAGGTTTACCAACCACATGGAAGGGACATCACTATTTATTTGTGGTAGTTGACAGGTTTAGCAAAATGTGCATTCTCATGCCTTGTAAAAATACCATCAAGGGATAGGAAGCAACAAACTTGTTCTTTGAACATGTCTGGGTGCACTTTGGGATACCAAGGAGCATCATCTCAGACATGGATACTAGATTTCTCAGTGCATTTTGGACTACATTGTGGGAGAAGATGGACACTAAGTTGAGGAGGTATACAACATTCCATCCACAGATAGATGGGAAGACGAAAGTAGTCAACATGACTTTGGTGCAGCTTTTGAGGGGTTACAATCAGAAGCATCTAAAGACTTGGGATGGAAATTTGATCTTTACACAACACTCTTATAATAGAGCAGTCCACACTTCTACTGGTAAGTCTCCTTTTGAAACTTGCTTTGGGTATTTTCAACCTTCATCCTTAGATGTTGTATATGGACAACAAGGAGTGAGGGAGGACCTCGCAGGAGATGCATTAAAAGTAGAAAAAATTGTTGAGAAGATCATGTAGATCCATTTGCAAGTACAAGAGACACTGAAGAAGTCACAGGAGAAGTACAAGGCTAGACATGACCAACATAGAACAAAGAGAACATTTAGAGTGGGAGACAGAGTATGCTTATAGCTGAATAAGGAAAGGCTACATGGTCTTGGTAAGAAGATCAAGGCTCTGCTGTATGGTCCTTTTCAGGTATTGGAAAAGGTGGGAGATAATGCCTACAGACTCCGTCTGCCCCCATACATGCGCATTTACTTAGTAGTGAATGTGGAGAATCTTAAACTCTATGAGCCTTCCATGTTGAATCAGGAGTAGGAGCAGGTCCTACCTTCCATAGAGGACTTAGCACCAGATGCTGAAGCATAGTTGGCAGAGGACACAGTTTGGCAGAAGTGGTCCAGAACTACAAGATAGGGGTAGCATGAACTTTGGCAGATTGGGTTGAAAGGACAACTTCCAGGCAAAGCAAAGTGGTACTCCAGGGATAAGGTATAGGAAAAATTTCCTCACATCATTTAGTAAATCTTTTGGAGACTAGAAGCCTCCCTAAATGGGGAGGTATGATCCGAATTGGATCATTATATTGTTTGTCATCTATCTCTATCCTTTCGGAGTGGAAAACATTGGAGGATTCAACTTGTAGGGCCATTTTATTGGTAGGTTCCAGTTTGAAAAATTGGGGTCCGGAACCTTCCGAAGCCATTTTGAGGCATTAAACAACGTTTTTTGGGGTTTTGGTGTCCGGATCCAAGGCACACCACTTGATGGTATTCTACACTCTGAGACCTTTCCAACGGTGCAAACCGTTCGTCAATGGGAGTTCGTATGCAAAAGTTATGCCTCCCGCAAGTTGACCTGCTGTGTTGACCACCATGGTACGAGAGGATGCCACGTTAGCCCCCGTTACTCATGCATATGGGGCTAGCCACGCATGTAATTTCAGGAAGATTCTAGAAGGTCCAAAACCCTATCACAATTGATGGTTGAGGAAGTCAAAAACCTACCCCTAGACGGCTATCGAGCTATGTTAAATACCGGGGCACTAGGAGGAGAAGGGGTTCCATTCTTTTGTATTGTATCTTGTTCCATAGCTGAGCAAAACATCCGAAAGTGGTATTGTGTGAGCATAACAAAGGAGGAGTGATTCTGTAGTAGCCATACAAGCCACAAGTCAAAGGAAACTCCATAGAGAGTGCCTCTTTCTTTGTACTTGCATCATTTCTATACCAGAGAAAAGAGAGCAGAGCAACCTCACCTTCTAGTTGGGTTTTCTCCCGTATTGGGTTTCCCAGGTCATATCTTGTGTTTATTTGTGGATGGTGTGATTGTATTTTACTATTCTCTATTTTCCGCATTTTATTTATTTCATGCGTAAGCAGAAAAATTAGTAACTAAATATTCTAGAAATCTAAAGGAAAATTAACTTTAATAATAAAGATTTCAGTTATTTATCATATCTGTTGTGACAAACTGTTCCAGTGGAATATCCACGACAATTTATAGATCAAATTTCTATTCTTAGAAAAATGCAGCGAGTAATATGTAAATGAAAATTTTTAATTGTTTCTAAGATAAAAAATTGATGTAATGGAATACCAATGCTATTTAGGGTTTTAGATTCTACCAAAAAAATTCATAGTAATACCTGTGATTGCTCTATCTCTTTCAATGGGCAACTAAAGGTATACCATAGCTATCTGCTCTAATGCCTCTACTGTCTATCAATGATAAACTTGGGTTTGGGTGTGCAGGAATATAGAAGTGGCGACCTATGAATTTAATACAACAATTTGATACGAACACACTCAAGCTAGGTCGTGGCTCCTAAATTGACAACTCCTTTCATTTATTTCCACTCAACTCTTTTTTCTTAATATGGCAGGTGACTCTTCCTTAGGTAACGACTATGATGGAGGGCGATAGGCGGCTCTTCCTTTCTTGCAACAGATAGAAAGGTGGGTGAAAGGGTTCAAATTTACGGTGACTTCTCACAACAACCAAATTCAATAGCTTTGTCTCTCTTTGACTGATACAATGGCTTCTCACAAACATAGGACTCCAATTGTTTCGGGTTTATAGAATTCAATATTGCTCTGGTACCATGTTAAAAAATTGACTATGCATCACACAATAAATCAAACCATGAACACTAATGTTTTTATTAATGGCGAAGTCATTGATTACATTGATATCAATCCTCTTTTATTTTTCTAGCAGGTGGTTGCATAACCTAATTGCCTTTTCTAAATAACGTCTAAACTAATACTTATCATAATTAAGGCCCCTTTTTAATGTACCTTTATTACATTTTAGATATTCAGCAAGAGACTACTACCTAGTCTCCCTAGCAAATTCCATATACTCCCAAGCAAAAACCACAATATCGAGAATGAACCTCCCTTGAACAAATCCTGTCTGCTCCTGATGAACCACATACATCGTCACAGAGTCGATTCATAATGCCAAAGCCTTGGCCATAATTTTATAAGCACTAGTGAGCAAGGTGATAAGCCTCTAGCAACCAATGAAATCCTTGGCTACATTCTTCGGGATAAGCTTGATTAGCCCCTAGTTGAGAAATTTAGGCAATTGACCAATAGAAAAACGTCAGAGGCCAAAGAGAAAAAGTCATCACCAATAGTATCCCACATGACCTAGTAGAGCTCACAAGGAAGCCCATTCATGCCTAGGAATTTACCATTCTGCATAGAAGACAATGCAACAAAAAGATCTTACTTAGAAAATTCTTTGTCCAACCTGTTCCTATCACCACAAGAAACCTTGCGGGGAGCCACATTGCAATAGGCATCTCTAGTAGCTACCACTCCATCTGTCAAAGGATAAGGAGAAAATGTATTTTGAAAGTGGGAACTAAACATACCTTTGACCTTAGCAGGATCCTCAACAAAAGAACCATTAGTGTGGTGCAACCCAAGCACCCTCTTTGTTGTGACCTTCTGCTTGAGAAAGTCAAAATAGAACTTGTAACCCTCATCCCCCACCTGAATCCACTGAGGACGGGAGTGGACTTGAGCACTCTTGGCTGTATATGTTAGAAATAAAGAGATGTGCTCGTTTTTCCATAGATAATATAGCAATATTGTCACCCAACCATATGCCGAAGCCACCCCTGAGCACCTTAACCTTGACAGATAGAATAATTCCAGAAGCAAACCCTTAGAACCAATAGCCAACCAAGGTAGCATGCGTCTCTCCAAAGCTAGCGCACCAATCAGAAAGTCCAAACCATAACCAAATCAGAAAGTCCAAACCATAACCAAAGACCAAAATCCCAGTTGCAGTAGCTGCAACTGCACTCCCTCTCCAAACTTGCGCACTACTAGTCTTTATGAAGTTGTGAGAGTGTGAATGACAAGTGAGCTCTAGCACCCTCTTATTTATAATGCTTGTTATCCCCACTTTTAGGGATAACTAGGAGATTATGTCTCGAGGCCCGCAGGTCCTAGACATGGAGTACTGAGAGCCAGATCGACTTAAGCATGGCCCTGGAGGGCTCATCTTTTCTCTCTTTCAGCGCCTCTACTTTGCCAGCAGCAACAACATCCATCACCATCGGCTTGGTCTTGTGTCGGAGATGGTTCTTGCTCCATGAGGTAATGAGTCCGGGTATCATCGTATATGTTACTTCGATCCTCAAAACCTTTGAATATGTGCATTGAATTCCTTTTATTTCTAACAAATGCTTGGATCTTATACTTGTCCACTTGACCATGTTTGGGGGGAATGACAGGATGTCCTAGCAAGCCTGTGCCCATAGGTTTTGGTTTGCCACTGGGGGGATTTCTGAAAAGCCATCGTCCACTCCTTTCATATTACCACTTTTTCATCTTACTTCCCGATCATCTACCCCATTTCATTTGTCCAGGCATTGGTTTGGCCAATCATTTAAGGGTTGCATCTTGCCTTGTGGGAAGAAGGGGCTAAAGGCCCAGAAGGTAAAAGCAAGCTGGCAAAAGATAAAAGCCTAAAAATAAAACCTTGAGATGCTTCACCCAGGGATCTCTGAGAAAGCAGTAAAAGGCTTCTTAACAAGAAACAAGGGGGACTCATTAAAAATAATAAAACAAGACTTAGTTTGAGGATAGGGGGTCTCATCACAAGCCAACCTATTAGGTCCATGGGTACCTAGCAGTATGACACTACTAGCAGTTGGTTACCACGCTAGGGTAGTGACTCTTGGTTGCATGGCCAAGAGAAAGGGGGTCTCATCACGAGCCAACCTTCTCATTTCTGTGAAAGTACTTGTGGGTAGCGTTGTCACCACTGGTCACCACGCCAAGGCAATGTCCCCTGATTAACTTCTTGAAGAAAAAGCAATAAGAATAAAGAATAAAATGCATGAATGGGCTTGGAAACAATTGCATCCAGGACAGGTGCAACTCGCCTTCTATAAAGGCACCCACAGGTAAAGCTTTGCATTCCCCTGCTTTCACTGCACCCATTGTCAGGACGTCCCTTATCGACATCACCCACTTACATGGCTTAGATGAAGTCTTTTCCGGGAACTCTCCTTTTCTAGTGGACACTAGCCCAATAGGACGCTCTGTCACTTTCCCCAAACTTGTATTGCAGGTTTGTATAATGACTTTGAGCTTTTAATTGGGGTAATAGGGGTTTTATGCACATGTTTAATAATATTGATGATGAGATGTGATTGACATTGCTATGATCCCTGTGACTTATGAGCCCATGGAGGGCGTAGCTGTTGATGTGTAGGATCATGCCCGACGGACAGGTACCATGTTGGACAGGTACACATGGGGAAATGATCAGTTCGGACCTCCATGGGGCTGAAGAGCCCACCAGATGGATGCAGAGACCCCAACAGGGGGTACAAACAGGACATAGGGGTTTGCACCAGAGAGAAGGACTTCTTGCAAAGGCACCCTGGCAGAGCTTGACCTAGGGGGACTGTGCCCTTTTCAGTGGAATGTTGGCCTTGGAAGGCCTAGGACGTCACCCAGGAGGTCCATGACGTCACCCTTTCTTCATGAGCGTTTTGGCAGATGGACAGGGCAGTTTGGCACGTGTGGCGGCTTGGAGAAGCCCAAGGAGGGCTAACGTCTTGCTTAAGGAGGCTGCATTTGTTCTCAAAGGGGTTAACGTCACCCTAGAAAGGGGATGACGTCCTTCTATTGCTTGATTAGGGTTTTAATTTGAACATTTAATGTAAAACAATATGATTTTAGTATTTTGGCCTTGTCGGCCTTTTCATGACCTAAAAAGTAAAATTAGGTCATGGTACTGTATAAATTGAGGGTTTTCACATTCATTTTTTAATCATCTTTCACTCACTCATTAGTGAGGTCTGACATTTGCACTATCTTTGGAGTATTTGGCTGAAATTGTGAGGCGCACTTGTTGAAGGAAGTCTTTTCTTGACATTTTTGGCATTTCTCTTGTTGGAAGGTATTACAACTAGGGTTTGCTACTTGATTTCTTGGTTAAATGTAAGTGAATTTTTGCAAAAATTCTTAATTGAATGGTTGTAGTATTATTTTTCTTGCATTTATGGTTATAATTTGCTGATCTAAACCCTAGGTGACGAGCACACATTGAAGGTCCTTGTCTCATGTCCCTGCCAAGGTTTTAAGCCATTTATTGAAGTGAGATAGAGCCTTGCCTTAGCAACAGTCTATTCTTTCTCTTCCATGCTAGCCGTTTTTTTTATTGAGCTAAGAAGGAGAAAAAGCATCAAGGCCTAGTTCCCCTACACCTTGGTGAGTCGATTTTCCCTAGGGTTTGCCTAGTAAAGCCTTGCCATAGCAACACGTTACTTGCAAACCTTCTTGTCTTGGTTCTATGCAATCTTATGAGCTAGCCGTCTTGCCATTGAGCTAAGGAAGGAGGAGAGAGCACTAAGGCCTAGTTCCCCTACACCAAAGTGAGCCTCTCTCCCGTAGGGTTTCATCCTTGAGGCCTTGCCATAACAACACCTCAAGGTTTAACTCTCTTGTCCTTAGTCTTTATCATTATCATTTGATCCTTCAGCTTCTGCGTCCTCCTTTTGACTCCATATGCCCTAGGAACGCATTGATCTAAACCCTAGTGTGATTTCAAAACAACTTCTAATACTTTGAACAAACCCTAACTTTACTAACCCTAGCCTAAAACTAATCTTCTAACCCTATTTGCTGCCATCATCTTTTGCTATAAACACCTTTGTGCAACTATCATTTTACTTTCAAAACAATTGAATGGTTGGTCAAGGCATTGTTTAATGAAGTGTCAATTTGTCACATTGAATGCCAAGTTTCTTCAGCATTTATTGAGAAGTGATATTGTAACTATTGCTATTGTACAAACATTGATTTCATCAATATTTATTACTCAATTGCTTATTATCAGAAAGGTCATTGATTATATGAAGTACTAACCAAGCAAGAAAGCTTGCATATGCATCGTTTTATTGCTTCTTTGTCTCGGGCAGGTGATCTTATTGGTTATTACTTCCGGTTATCTTTATTGGCTATAAGCTAGACTTTCTGATTAGGTGGTGACTTGTGAGGGGGAATTTATCTTTGATCCTTTAAGCCTTCTTGCCTTCTCAAAACCCCAAGTCACCGGGGATGTCTCCCCTGGGCCTTACCTCCCTAAATAGAAAGAACCTTCCCATCGAGGTGACAATGGGTGGGATCGGTTCAGTTACGCCAGTTTGACTTCTTTTCATCAGTGTTTTATCCTAACTACAAACTGTGCGATAACATTTTGGCGTCGTTGCCGGGGAACCCGGACCATTCACCTAATTGCTGAATCTGGACCATTCACCTAATTGGGCCATTCTTCCGGCACTAATCACAGTGCAACTTGGAGAGAATGAGTCTGCCTTAGGGAATGACTGTCCGGACCATTTCCTAATGGAAATGATTGTCCTGCACCAACCTCTTATAATGGACCATTCTTCGAAACTGCTCACAACTGTGAACTTCGAAAGAATGACTGCTCGAAGATGCGGATGATTCTGCTTGACCACTACTCATAGTGACTGCCAAGAAGAATGACTGTCCTAGACCATTCCCCCACACTGGCCACAAGGAGAATCGCTATCTATGGTACATCAACAATCTATCAGACCATTTTCATTACGAAAATGACTGTCCGATCTGGACCATTTTCATTATGAAAATGACTGTCCGATCTGGACCATTTTCCGAACTGGAAAATGACTGCCCATAAATGAATAACATATCAATGCTCCCTCCCACCATGGGAGTAATCTCTTCCTTTTCCAATAAGGAAGTCATCTCCACGAGTACCAGCTTGCCCCTTAAGTACGCAAACTTTTCATCTTGGACAGAGGCTTTACCAAAATATCTGCTATCTGCTCATCTGTGGAGATATACTGGAGAACAACTTCTCCCCTTTGGACTCTATCATGGAGAAAATAATACTCGATCTCAATGTGCTTCGACCTGTCATGGAACAACCGGGTTCTTTGAAAGCTTCACACAACTCTGATTATCACATTATATCACGGTCAAATCCAACACCTGATCAAACAGTCCAAAAAGCAGCTTACGGAGCCACACTGCTTCCGTACAAGCATCACAAGCTGCAATATACTCTGCTTTTGCAATGCTTGAGTGCAACAGACTTTTGTTTCCTGCTAGCCCATGACATCGTGGCAAAGCTCAAACTGAAACATATCCAAGTAGCACTTCTTCTGTCATCTACACTCCCTGGCCAATTTGAATTGATAAATCCATGCAACTGTATATCATAACTCAAACGTCACACAAGACAAATATCCGCCTGAGTATTCTCTAAATACATTAACGAGCCAATCAATTGTCGATATAGAGATGGGTCTACTGAATCAGAGTCTCTCATCTTCTTTAGATCTGTCATCATGGGAGTTTGCCATAGATTTGCAATCCATCATCCCAGACTTCTGAAGAATCATTTCAATACACTTCCTCTGTCATAGGAAGTTTTCACCACGCTTTTGTTGTACATGAGAGGCTTTGCACCAAGTTGCTTGAATCCATACAAGCTCTTCTTCTATCTTCATACATGGGTCTCTTTCTAGTATACCTCAAAATCTTGAGGTTGTTCTATATGCTTCTCCTTCAATTACTCTGTTGAGAAGAACAGTCTTTACATCCATCTGATGTAAACTCCAACCCATGGATACTGCAGGAGATATAATGGCTTAGGTATAGGTATGTCTGGTTACTGGAACAAGCTGTCATCATAGTCTTCTCCCTCCTTCTAGGAGAACCCTCTAGCCTTGAGTCTCGCCTTGTATCTCTCAATGCTGAAGTCTTTTTCACAATTTCTCACATACATTGTTCTTCATCACAACTTCATTCCATTTCTTCTGCTTGACTGCTTCTAGTGGGTTCAAACTGGTTCAATTGGTTGTTTTGACTTTTCTTTCTTTCTTGGAATCTTCATGTTCTTCCTCATGTTTCTCTTTAATGTTGGAGTCCATGGAATCTTCTATAGATTACATGCCCTTCTTTCTTTAAGGCTCCAACTTTTTCCTTTCGCTATAGGAACATAAATGTAGATGGACAACCAAGGATATTCAAGGCTTCTTTTCGAAGAAGACTTCTTCTAGAGTTATAAGCTGAACATGAGCTGCGTATCATGGCTGCTACTTCCAATGAAGAATATGGACATATACTTCATGGATTCTTCAATGGATCATATCGTTGGGGATTAGCTCCTTCCTAATCCCAACTTCATGCATGAATGAGCAATATGCATGCTCTTCTTTTGGAATTCTGTGATCAACTCCCTCCATCTGAGAGAGTCCATGCTTCTGTCTGCTACATCTCTCTTTGCTTTTTGCAAAGTGTCACAAGTCTGTTCTGGTTTCCTTTTGATTCTTGACTTCCTTCGAGTCTGACTCCGCTGAGTCTCTTTAAGTTTGTGTCTATTTGTTTTGATTGCTGCCCATCTGGCAGTTATGTCATCCTTATAAACTTCTTCTATGACAACTTCTGCAAGGATTGTTCATCAAGCATATTTCACGGGGGTACCTGCCCGGAACAAGAACAACACGAGCAAACAAGAAATATCGATCTATAGGATATGTTAGTTCATCTTGCAAACAAGTACAATAAGCATCTATATCAATGGTATTCATATGCAGTCAAGTATTTATTGCACCTAGCAATAATAGAACCTTTCAAAGACTGCTTTCTCA
>JZKD02S1240242.1:777951-791875 GCA_000966675.3 Picea glauca
GTTGAGGTATGTTCCATGATTGTATCTTCTTGTTATTTGCTGCAACACACATATAAACACATCAGTAAAACCCTAAACGTAACTGTAAGCAAAGTGTTTGACGAAATACCACAACTGGAAAAAGTTTTAAAAAGACACCAAAACCGTGATGATCCTTGCATAATGGCTTGGGATCATTACATGTAAGCTAGATCATAACGAAAGGTTTGATACCACTGTAACAATAAGACTCGTTATTTTTAAGAATGATTGAATAAATGATTAATAGATGAATAGATGAATGGGTGTTATGATACCCTCATGACGGTGTACTATATATCATTGTCTGGTCACGAGGTAAGGAGGTACGTGCCTCTTGATTTAATTAAATTATTAATTATTATTATTATTTTAATTATTATGTTCATAACATCCGACTTGTCCTTTTCTGCATATAATACTTCAATATTACTTATTCTGCTGCGCCGACTTGTCTTCCAGGGTTTTGACACATCTGTTTAGGTTTTCTCTTGCTTTCAGAATATTCTATTCTAGTTAAAGGTTTATCGATGGAGGTTGATACCTCCTGTAGCTACCAAAACATCAACACTCCCTCTTAGCTAGGGAGGTATTTAACCATGATGTTCCCTTCTGGTCTTCACAGCTTTGCTCGCTATGCCATGATCCTCTCGTCATGGTTACGCAGACCATGCTATTGGTAGCATCATTACGTCACACATGGCTACACCCATGTGGACCTATCAATCTCGTCTAGGGGCCACAACCCGCTAGAGAACACTAGAGCTACACCTCGTAGCGTGTGTTACCATCATTGTCATGGGCTACACCCACATGACGTGCTCACCCATGTCGTGAGTATCATCATTACTATCATCATTATCCATCCATCTTGTTGACCACCTATTTCGACTAGGGGTCAACTTCATGTACCATGAAGATATGTACCTTGAGGTACAACAAGTTTGAAGACTTTTGGCTCAGCAGGGCAATTCTGCGCCCCAACATTTTTTTTTCTATGTACATGGAATGTCCGCTCCCCTGTGTGGGATAATAATGTAATATGTTAGCATGGGTCATTTTTTAGGTTAGTCGCCTAGGACTTTATCATTAGGGAATTCCTTTCATCGAGTGTTTTTTTTCCTCAGGTAATTAATCTGCTTACCGACGAGTTTAATTATCCTTGAGTTTTTCACTCAAATAATCCTCCAAAGTGGTGAAAGACGTTCTAATGATCGAACCCAATGGGTGACTAAGGTTTAAAAGTGTTGTAAATGACCATGCTAGACATCTCCTAGAGTTTTGCGGAATTCCGTTAAGTTTTGATAGGATTTTTTAATAATTAAAATTTTCCGTTAATTGGAAATTTTAATTATATTTGATGTAAAATGTAAACATTTGGTCCTTGGGGATTTTGTATAGGGGTATGGTTACTCAAATCAAATGGCTTATGACCCCCTACACCCTTGGACCAAGTTTCAACTCAATTGGACAAGTTTTGCTAAGTCAATGTCCATGAGGAGTCCAAGTCAGTAAAAAACCAGCATTTAATTGGCTAAGGTAAAAAAGCCAAATTTTGTAAAAATGACTAAATTCATGGAAAAGAAGGGGGAAATGATTCCTAAAGTCATTCCTAAGTTAGAAAAACATTCTAAAGTGAAAGAGGACCCCCCAAGGCAAGTTCCAAACATTTGTTGGGTCCCCTTAAGGGAAAGTGCGCCCCCCCTCTTCATGTGATTGTGTAAAAAGTTAAAACTATGGGTGGGGAGGTCCCCACACCTTATTGGACCCCCCTTGAACCATGGAGAGGTTGTCTAGACACCAAAAGGGGGTTTCCAACCCCCTCAAACATTTGCCTCTCTCCTAAAGTGTGCCCCCCTTGAGTGGAGTCCCCTCTTGCATGGCTGCCACTTGTAAAGCATGCAAGAGGGGTCTACCTTGCCTTCCTCCCTTAAAAGAAAGGCCTCCCCTCCTCTTTTCTCCAACTATTTTCAGAGCAAGTCTAAGCTGCCCAAATTTCTCCCCTTCTCTTCTCTCTCTCTTCCATTCTCTTCATTGTAAATCTTGCTGCAAGTATTTGCAACAACATTTTGTTGTTAATAAAAGAAGCTTTGGAGGATCTCTTTTGTGCATTGAGAGTATTCTTGGTGCTGTTGCATGGTGTTCTCTTTGAGGTGATATTGCTGCATTCTACTTTTGTATTTCTTGCTTTCATTAGTTTAACTTGGAGACCCAAACAAAGTATTTTGCTTGGGAAAGATTGGTAGTAGTATTGCTATTAATTTTGTGGTTGTTTCTATTTAAGTTTGGAAAGTATTTTGCAAGCTTTTTAGATGCACCCACTTCCTTGTTGTATTATGTAGCAAGAATTTACTCATTTGCAGGTCACCAAAGGCTTGGAGGAGTGAATTTCAGATTTGGAAATTCACTTATCCAACCATCCAAGGCTTCTATTATTTTTCTGTTACCATTTCCAACCTTTCCTCTTACTTTCAAGCATTTTTTTGGTATGAAATTGTCACTTAAATTTTATTTTCAAGTTCAGAATTTTACATTTTAATTTTTGTTTTATGTACTAATAGAAATTAACAACTTCAAAGTCTTTTGTAGCATTTTCCAGCAAGCAAAGCTTGTTGTTTTATGCAGGTTTTCGCTAGGTTAAGGGGAGGTGCTGCTCATTTTTGGCCCCAAAAGACTCAAGGAAGCATCCAGGAGTTTTGGTGCCAAACCCCTTTCCATTTCTCACCTCCTAAAGCATTGTAAGCAGCCCAAGAGAGTCTCTTGGGTTTGCATTCTCATTTCTAATTCACAAAATCTGATATTGTAATTTAGTTGTAATTTATTGCCCACACCTTGCATAGTGATTGGCTTAGCCATCCATGCAAAATCGTGAAGGCTAGAGTAGAGTTTAATTTTCTGTTTTTTACTTAGTATTGTTTGCCCCACTTCTCCCACAAAGAGAAGGTTGTGTGGCTAGTGTAGCTCATTTCTTTTAAGTTATTTGCTTTCACCCACCTTGGCACAAAATCGGTAGGCTTGTCCTCCACATTGTGCCATAGTTGTGAGATTGTTATTTCATTTTATTTTTAAGTCATTTCATTTATTAAATTCCTCCCACACCTTTCATTGTGTTTGGCTTTGCCAACCTTGCAATATCGTGAAGGCTAGTGTATTTTCTTTTATTGCAAAGTAATTGAATTGGTGCCCCGCTTTCTTCCCCGTATTCCCTCCCCTTGCCACTTTGTGGATCTTGGGTAACTAAGAAAGGGCAAAAGTACCGTGTGGCTAGATTAACTAGGCACTCAATTCATTTATTGTTTCAACCACCAAAATAGGGTGACTTGGGAGGCTAGAAGGGGTTGAAGCCGGGGACGGTTTCACGACACTACATGTCCCCCTTGTTGAGCGCCCAAACATTCTGGATTTGACCTATGGAGCTAGGGAAGAACATTGTTTGTTCTTCTTCTTGAGTGCCCAACACTTCCTTTTGGTTGAAGGGATAGGGACTTGGGGTAGTCACATAGCTTAGGATTGCAACAATTCACACTTAATCCCCCTAAGCTCAAGAGAGACCTAAAACTTACCAAAATCAATCAACACAACTTTCAATACATTTGCACTTGAAGTTTTGCTATGTTATTTCAAGCAATTTACTTTCCATGCAACTTTACTGTCCATTATCTCAAGCTATTTACTTTTAAGCAAATTCTTTAACTGTGGATATTTACATGTATTAAAACATTTTTATTCTTGGTTACAAGCATTCTTTATTCATTCGGAAATAATTGTCTAAAGTTAAAGTCATTTTCATTATTTAACTCATTGTGTAGATATTCCATGCTTTATTTCAAGTTATAGAAATAACTTTAATGTGCATATCTCATTAAGTGAATTTTGGGTATATTTAGGCATTGGTCTATTGGTTGTATTGTAAAAGAAAAGGTTTGCCTGTCATTAAAAGAATTGCATTTTGCATTGTTTGCTTGTCATTGGGTTGGGTCTCTCTAATTGAAAACCAAATTAAATCCTAGATTATCAATCCAATCTTAACATAGTTAAATAAGGTCTACCCCTTGGCTTCCGTAGGAGTGAGCCTAGACGGAGGAGGTCTGGATCGAGGTGATAGTGGGTCTGGACTTAGGCTTGTGCCTCCAAGGACACACCAAGTGGGTTGTGTTATCGCACAATTTGTACTTGTCCCAAAGGGAAAGGCTAAAGGAGGGCATAACAGGAGGTTGTCCTATCACTGTCACCTTAATAAGACACCTCTTTCTATTTAGGGATGATAGCCCAGAGGAGACGTCCCCGGTGACCTGGGGGTTTGAGAAGGCAAAGGTTGAAGTATCAAGAAAAGATAACCCCTCTCACAAGTCACACTGATCAGAAAGTCCCAAAGTTTTAACAAATGAAGCAATGATATGCTTAAGTGTACCTGCCCAGAACAAAGCAACAAGAAAACACTATTTTTGCAAGTACAATTGATGTTAGTGATTCATAAAACCTTGGACTTGTCAATGAAAGCAATAAGTTGATATAAGATGAAACAAACAAAAATCTATAATAACAATGTATATATGATGACGACTTCACAATCAATGCCTTAAATAAGCTTCAAAATGACCCAAAATGATAATCAAACAATAGCAATATACTAGCACTTGCCAGAAACTAATGAGGCAATGTATAAATCAAATTTAGTAATTGCTTTTAAGAGCTTTTACTGCTGTAATTATTGGTTGTAGCTTACTGTTGTAACAACAACAAGAATGTTAGAAGATTAGTCTAATCTAGGGTTAGTAGATGTTAGCAAATAGCTTGAGGTATAAGATTTAAGGGTTGTTCTCATCAATCAATCATGTATGAGGTCTAGATCAGTGTCTTTAGGGCTAATGGAGTCACTTTTTTTTGGCAGCAATCTTGAAGGAATCAAATGATAATGTGTGAGCTAAGGACAAAAGGAATGATGGTTGAGGTGTTGGTAACCTAAGGCCTCAATCAATAAACCCTAGAAGGAAAACAACTACTAGGAAGTAGGTAAACCTAGGCCCTAGTGGTTTTCCTTCTTCTTTAGCTCAAGCTTGAAGTAAATAAAGGCTTGATGAAGCAAATGATGCTAGAGTGCTACAATGGTAGGGCTCTAGCACATGCTTCAAAGGATAGGCTTTTTGGCAAAATCTAGTAGGTGAAAAGCTATTAAGACAAGGACAATAACATGTGCTTGATCTCCTAGGGTTTTGAGCTAGCAATTTCATAATCTTAGTAAAATGCAAAGTAAATGTACTATAACCATTCAAAGTAAAGAAGAATTGCAGAAATTCACTTACATTCACCAAGAATAATCTAGCAAATCGCCTAGTTGAAGACTTTCCACCAAGAAAATGCCAAAAAACACCAATATAAGCCTCCTCCAAGAGTTGCGCACCACTCAATTTCAGCCAATAAATTCTAAGGGAGCCGAATTTCAGACCTCACTTGTGTGAGTGAAAGAATGATGAAAAAATAAAGGGGGAAAATCCCCTATTTATACAGTGAAAATGACCTTTAATTACAAAATTAGGTCAAAAAGGCCAACATGGCCAGTTTACATGAGAAAATTAATTTTTACATAAATTTGACAAATAAAACCCTAATTTTATCTTTTTAGGGTGACGTCATGCCCCTCCTAGGGTGACGTTAGCCTCTCTGCTGGAACGCTAGCCTTCCAAGTGAAATGTTGGGGCTCAAAACCCCTCAGGAGTTGCCACACGTGCCAACCCAAACTGTCCTCAAGCTGGACACCTCAACAAGGTGACGTCAAGGCTCTGAATGATGACGTCAAGGGCCTTTAGGGGCCAATATCATGTGGGAGAGTAAGACCCCCTTGGGTCCAGGTTTGCCAGGCTGTCTCTGCTGGAACATCCTCCTCTCTCTCTGGTGCATGCCTCTGGTATATGTCTGCCTCTTGCTGGAATCTCAACATCCATCTGGTGGGCTTTTAGCCCTATGAAGGTCCGAGCTAATCATCTCCCATGTGTACCTGTCCGTCGGGCATGGTCCTGCAGTAGCAACAAGTACGCCCTCCATGGGCTCATAAGTCACAGGGATCATAGCAATGTCAATCACATCTAATAATCAAGTTATCTAAACATGTGCATAAAACCCCCCTTTCCCTGACAAGTGCTCAAAGACGTTATGCTATTCTACAAGCCAGGTTTGGAGAGGGTTTCAGGACGTCCTATTGGGCTAATTCTCCTTAGATGTGGTATGTTTCCACGTGAAGACCAATCTAGGTCATGTAAGTGGATGAGGTGGTATGGGGATGCTTGGGAAATGGGTGCAGTGATGACAGGGAAATGTATGGCTTACCTGTGGGTGCCTCTAAAGAGGGTGAGCTGCACCTTGTCATGGACGCAAGTGTTTCCAATCCCATTCAATGCCTTTTTTTACATTTTTATCTTATTGCTTTTTCTTTCAAGAGAATAGCTGGGGGATACTGCCCTGGCGTGGTGACCAGTGGTGACAGTGTTACCCACAAGCATTTCACGGAGATGAGAAGGCTGGCTTGTGATGAGACCCCCTTTCTCTTGGCTATGCCACCAAGAGCCACTACCCTGGCTTGGTGACCAACTGAATGGTAGTGTCATACCGCTACATGCCCATGGACGTAATAGGCTGGCTCGTGATGAGACCTCCTATCCTCCAACTAGGTCTTGAGTTTATTTATTTTATGGGTCCCTCCTTTTTCTTACTGAGAAGCTTTTTATCGCTTTCTCGGGGATCCCTGGGCAAAGCATCTAAAGGTTTTGTTCTTTTGGCTTTTATCTTTTGCCAGCTACTTTTACCCTCTGGGCCTTTAGCCCCTTCTTTCCACAAAGCAAGGTACAACCCTTTGCTAGCTTGGCAAACCGAGTGCCCGAACCAATGTAGGGGATGGATGAGAGGGAAGATGATGGAAAGTGATAAGTATGGTGGGAATGGATGATGCCCTTTCATGAACCCACTCGGTGGCAACTCACTCCTAAGGGAATCAACTTATTAGGGCATTCTGTCATCCCCCCATGTATGGACAAGTGGAAAGGTAGAAGGTCCAAGCACACGTCACGAAGCAAAAATAATTAAATGCACATATTCAAATGTTTTGAGAATCAGAGTGACACATACCATGATACTCGAACTCATTACCTCATGGAGCAAGACCCACTGTTGCTGAAGGACCAAGCCGATGAGATGGATGCTGCTGCTGCTGACAGGATGGAGGCGCTGAAGAAGAAAGATGGGCCCTCCAGGGCCAGGATCAAGTCAATATGGCTCTCGGTACTCCATGTCTAGAACCTGTGGGCCTCGAGACATAATCTCTTTAGTTATCCCTAGGCTAGGGGATAACAGGTTGGAGACTTTGTAGGTGTGTACAAGGACGGTAACACATCTCACATGTCATGGGCAGGACCTACATGGTCTTGCAGGCCGGTAGCATCATCGAAGCTACACATGCCATCTCATGATCACCAAGATCATATTACGAGCAACACCATCACAACCATACAGGTTCTCGACTATGCCACTAGCATACCAGACTGTCTCACTAGTGTAGCAATAACTCGACATACCAGACCATCTCACTGGAGTAGCCTATAACTCGGCATAAAGCCTACAACTCAGCACAAGGCCTACAACTCGGCATGAAGCCTACAACTCGACACAAAGCCTACAACTCGGCACGAAGCCTACAACTCGACACAAAGGCATACAACATGGCATGAGGCCTACAACTCAACACAAAGGCCTATAACTCGGCATGAAGCCTACAAGATCCTTCTTTTTGAATTCTGCCATGAACTCCCTCTAACTGAGAGAATCCTCAAACCACGCTTCCATCTGCTGCATGCCCCTATGCATTTTGCAAAGTGTCACGAAACCTTTGCTTCTTCCTGATCACTGACTCCCTCTGAAGTTTGACTCCCTTTGAGTCCTTTCAAGTCTTGCTTTTTGTGGTAACCTTCCTGGAATACGTAAGATAACCTGCCCGAAACAGGAACAACAAGAGCAATAGTATTTCCAATATAATAGCATTTTATATAAGAACATATCAATTTCATGGTAATTCATTATAGCATTACCAAGGTGTCCTGCCTGAGAACAAGAACAAGAAATATCTCCTAGAGGAGATGTTAGTTCCTATTGCAATTAAGTAGAATAAGCATTTATATTAATAGTACATGATACTAAGTATTCATTTGTTCCTAGCATTAATAAAATCTAAAGGATTGCAATACTTAAGCAACAATAAAAATATCAAACCTGATATGCAAACCTGGAGTCTGGCTATTGTTCTGCTTGAGTTGCTTTTCTTCTGAGACAAGTAGTCTTTCCAACCTAGAGAGTGTGTTGTTCCTCTGAATGTATTAGATCTGAGATCTTTTTGGCTCTACGATTACTTCTTGGACAAAGATCCCTTTTCTTTCCATAGATTTAGATCCACAATAGTTTCTTTTTATTGTTTCTCCTACTCCACGTTCATGTGCTTGGAAGCTCCAAAAATCAAGCTCTTCATCCTTTGACACTTGCTCTTTAGTCTGTGGTTCCATAATTTTTCCCTTTGTTCTTTGCAAGGATGATGTTAATCCTTGTTTTCCATGCCCTACCAAGAGACCATGCTTCTGTTGTGCCACTCTGATTTTTATGGAGGAAGTCATGACTGTCTTTGTCTTTGACTAGTCAAACCTTGACATTGACCCAAAAATTTAACTTTGACGTTTTTGATGGCTGAGGGCACTAGGAGATGTGCTGGGTTAGGGCGCACCAGGATATCCAAAAATTATGCCAACCGCTTCACTTAAAGTGATCGAACAATCAGGTTAGGGTTTGTTGCTACTGCAAGATCAGAAACCTCAGCTGCAACTGCAATTGTGCTACAACGACGTTGACAGAGAGTTGCGGATCTACCTTCTAGTGGTTAGACTGTTCAGAAGGTGGTGTGGGCCCATAACCTGTTAGAATATTGTGCTCGTTTAACCGTAGACAATGCTACGCCATTGTCACCCAACCATAGGCACAAAGCCACCCATGAGCACCTTCACCTTTGTTAGATATAATGATTTCGGGAAGCCAACAAATAAACCGAGAGAGCGCACCTTCTCCAAGGTAGCGCACAAGTAAAAGTACCAAAAAGGCTAAACAAGAGTGTGCTGCACCACTGCAGCTGCTGCTACTCCTCTTCTAGACTTGTGCACTACTTCTGCTGCTACTACACTTCTAAGATATGTGCACCAACTGAGTGAGTGTGTGTTTTTCCAAATGAGCTAAAGAGCCTTCTATTTATACTAATCTGGCCAGGTGAACAAGTGTCTCTTTAAGCAGGGCCGACCTGTCCTTTTCTGCATATAATACTTCAATATTACTTATTCTGCTGAGCCGACTTGTCTTCCAGGGTTTTCACACATCTGTTTAGGTTTTCTCTTTCTTTCGGAATATTCTATTCTAGTCAAAGGTTTATCCATGGAGGTTAATACCTCCCGTAGCTACCAAAACATCAACAGTTATATCCTCTCAACAATTGGACCCAAGTTTGTTCACAATTTCAGTCTTCCCATCAGTTTGAGGATGAAAAGTAGTAGAATGCTTCAACTTTCCACAGTGTTGTCCAAACCTTTCCTAGAAATCTAGAGTCTTGAGTCTAAACATCATTGAAGTTAGCAAACTGAAATGTATAGATACATTTGCAAAGAACAATTCCGTTGCTTCATGGCTTGTGATGGCCTTCTCACAAGGGATAAGCACACCCATAACCACAAACATGTAGTCATGGCCTCTCCTAGACATTGGCCAACCTCCATCAAAATCCATAGAGATACTTTCCCAAGGTCTGCTTGGTATTGGTAAAGGCATGTACAACCCAACTTTCCTATTATTTGGCTTACTATTGCTACAAAGAACACAATCTCTGATATTGAGAAGACCATTGCAAATCTCTGATATCTCTGGTAGATTTGCAATGGTCTTCTCAATACCGAAGTGTCCAATGAAGTATGAGCTTCTCTAATCCATTGAATTCTCCTTCCTTGTGGTATACAGTGTACACCACTTGCCCAACTTGTAGAGTAGCCCATCTTGAAGACAATGTTCATTTCCTCATGGATCAAAACCTGTTTTCTCCTTCAACTACTGAAGGACTTCCCCAAAACCAACATCCTCCTTGTAATCTTCACTTAGCAATTCATGCGTGAAGGGTTCATGTCGTGTAATCACTTCAACAATTGCAATCTTTTGCATGGGTGGCCTCGACAGCCTGTTGGCAAGTTTGTTTGTCACACCTTTCTTATATTTGATAAGTAGGTGGTGGAATTGTTTCCCAAAACCCATCCACTTATAATGCCTTACTTGTGTCATTTTGCTTTCACTTTGCAAGTACTGCAATGTTTGGTGGTTAGTTTGGATTATGGTTTCCTTCCCTAAGAGATAGTGTTTCCATTTCTTGACTACCTACACTAAGGCAAAGTGATCCTTATCTTAAGTAGGATAGTTCAATGTTGCTCCATGGAACAACTTTGAATGGTAGCATCGGTCTTCTTCCTTGCATAAGGATTGCCCCCATGGCATGCCCACTTGCATTAGTTTCAATGTCAAAGGTTGTTTCAATTAGGCATGGCCAACACTAGTGCTTGACTAATTGTTCTCTTTTTCTCTTCTAAAGACCTTTGTTGTTGTCTTCCCCAATGAAAACTCTTTCCTTTTGTTGTTATGGCATGCAGTGGTGCAACTACTACTGAAAAGGTTGAAATGAGCTTCCTCAAACATTGAGCTGCCCGCATGGAACTTCTTACCTCTGTCACATTGGTAGTGGTATGCAATTCACTGATGGCTTCAATCTTGGTTGGATCAACCTTTAGCTCTCCTCCACCAATCACATGTTGAAGGCACATCAAGGACTCTTTTCCAAACTCTCACTTCTTGAGATTTGCAACCAACCGCTTTTTCTTACGTGTGTCTAGTGCCTATGTCATATGTGAGATGTGCTCTTGCCAAGTACTAGTAGCACCGAAGATCATTGTGTCATCCAAATATACAATTACAAAAAAATCTATAAATGGATGTAGCACAACATTCATCAAACACATAAAAGTTGCAGGTACATTACATAATCCAGAGGGCATTACTAACCATTCATAGTACATACAAACCTAACCTTCTCTTGAATGATGTCTTCCAAGTGTCTTCAACTTTTACTCTCACCTAGTGATAGCTTGATTAGAGGTCCAACATTGTGAAGAACTTAACTTCTTGTGCTTGATCTAACAAGTCATTGATCCTGAGCAGGGGATACCTGAACTTGATGGTCACGTTGTTCAAAGCTTTGTAGTCAATGAACATCCTCCAACTGCCATCCTTCTTGAGCATTATGGTGATGGGTGATCCACAAGATGAAGTACTAGGCTTTATGACTCCCCGCTGCAATTGTTTTTTCACTTCATCCAACTCTAAAATGGATTTTCTATAACAATGTTACCATGATTGGACTGAAACTTGCTCAACTTGTTGGTTGCATTGGTTTTAGGGGTTTTCGGGTGGAATCGACCCCTTAGACTGAAAAAGATTGGTTTTGGTTTGAATTGGTCCTAAACCTCTTTGAACCGATCATAATTGGTCAAAATTAACTGGTTCAAGGCACGACTAGTCAAAGCAGGCCGGTTTGGCTAGTTTTGTGTCGATGGATCTTCTCCCCCCCAAAAAAACAAAATAAAATTAAAAGCACAAAAAAAAAAAATTAAAAGCACAAAAAACAAATCCTACAACTATCCTGAAACCTACTTTTTATCTATTTAATGATGCACTCCTATCATGAATGGACTTATCTTGAATGATTTGCTACCGCTTCCATTGGTAGAGAATATGGACATTGGTGTTTGACCTTCAAGGGTGTCAAGTCAAGATGCTAAACATACCCATGCAGAGAATGTAGAGGATCTAGGTTCAGATGGTTATGTAGTTTGATTTGATTTTAGACTATAGTATGATTATTTTTCAGTTTTGTAGGCCATATAAAGCTTCAATGTTAATGTATTTTGGTTCAGACGTGTATTGCACTTGGTGCCATTTTTCTATATTCACCATTAAAATTCTATATACATAAGAAATCTTTGCATATTTGGTGTCTAGTAGTTTGGATTTACATGAAGATATATTTTTTCCTCAAAATTTGAATATATATGCATTTTTTGGTCCATTGGTTTTGTCTCTAGTTTTTTACTAGTTTTGGTTTTTGGGGTTGACCAATTTAGTTATTAATCCAATGCTTATAACATTGGCCTAGAGAAAACTAGGTCCCCAAACCTCAAATACATAAAGAACAATGGGTTTGATGTTCATGTTTGGAATTTGCTTCTAGGACATGATATCTTGGAAGTGAATTTGAAAGAACCGTCTCTCAAGTAGAGAAAGGGACCCATATCTCCTGTTAAGTCGAGGCTGGAAAGCATGCCTTAGGTTGAATCGAGGTGTTGAGAATTGAACCATCAAATATGTATACAATGTGGTGACCTCAATCTCTTCTCCTCAAAAGTAGAAGTGGTAGTCAGAAAGACCATGCTTTGATACATTGAAGATCATAACCTCAATCTTACTCAAGTTAATTGTCAAATATCGAAGATCACAAAATTGGATAGGGTGTCAATCTGTCTCTGTAGCCCCTCAAGATAGGAGGCCAAGAGGTTCACATCATCAAC
This sequence comes from Picea glauca, assembly GCA_000966675.3. NCBI lineage: Eukaryota > Viridiplantae > Streptophyta > Pinopsida > Pinales > Pinaceae > Picea > Picea glauca. The sequence goes on from JZKD02S1240242.1 coordinate 790,647, forward strand.
AAATAGAAGAAGGGAGATCAAGACATGGTGTAGAAGACTCTCGTCCCCATCTTGTATATGGCCCTTGAGAAAAAAACTCCAACACATCAATATAAATCCCAAAGAGAGTCAGTGAGAGAGGGCATCCCTATTTTCCCCCTATAATACTGTTGATGAAGTTTGAAAGGTTGTGAGTGGAGCAGAGATGACCAAGCATTCACTTGTAAAGTCTCATGATGGGAAACAAAAAGGTTGTTTTTATTAGTAGAATTTCTAGATTTAAATTGTGTTGAAGTTTTGAAAAGGGTTTTTGAGATACCATTGTTACAGAACCTTTGGAATAAGGCCTCTCTCAAGATTAAGTTGAATGCATATTGTTCTTCAGAGACCATTTCCCTCTCTATCCCTTTGGGCAAGGCTCGAGGTTGGTTTGCGAGGGTCTCAGATATTTTAGAGTCTGTGGGGAATTCATATGGACCGTCTCCCTCATATTCCTTGGATGCACCTGACCACCTCCTACCTACCAGACAAGAGTTGAACATGATCATTAGGGATGACATTTACAAGTGGTTTATTCAAATCACTTGGGCTAACCCCCAGGATGGGCTACGCCCAAAGATGGCCTTCTACCTTGAGCATTTCTTGGAGCTTAGAGACATGCTCATTGTTCAACCATAGTATACACTCCACCATTGGGTGAACTCTCTTCGCATACCCCTAGGCTAGTTTAGAGTCGGTTCTCATAGACTTAGAGTAGAGACCGATCATCAGATCGATCGATCAGATAGGATTGATAGGATTTGCCAGCTATGCCATCTAAAGGAGGTTGAGACTGAGGAGCACTTCATCTTCCGCCACCCAATCTACTATGAGATTAGAGGGAGTTTCCATTGCCTATTCAAGGGGAATTAGACACTCATTGGCTTCTTCAGATATTTCGACCAGAGATGCTTGGCTTTATACATGTAGGAGACACGAACAAAGTTCGCTCACACAAGAATTATCCAAAATACTTGGAATATAAGATAATAATCCATGTAGGAATAATGTATAAAATATGAATAGATAAGATGATATACAATTGAGAATGAGGGCTCGTTTATATACCCACGCAGGGGTGCCCTTAACCAATAGTCATGTCCTTTCATTATTAATAGTTATTATTTATTAATTAATTGTTATGTTATGAATATCTATTTATATGTATATTTATGTTCATAACATTGCCTTCCCCTTAAAAATGCTTTGTC
>JZKD02S1240242.1:793661-806300 GCA_000966675.3 Picea glauca
GTCTCTTGCAAAAAATATTTGTCTTTTCACTTATGTTATGCTCCGAAATAAATAATTGATTCGCCAAATTAATATTATTAGAATTCTCATCGTGGGTCATGTTGATAACGATGTTAACCTCTCTTCCTTGAATAATCCCCTTTAATGTAAATAACCCGTAAGTTGAAATGCAACATCCTTCATAAGAAAATCTTGCATTCGTCATTTTAGACTCCATTTATATAATTTATAGGTTGAACCTTGATTATCCTTCTACTTTATATCTCTTCTTAAAACCTTACTTTTCCTTAATAATATATCTCTATATAAATGAATTTTAAACGTTTCTTCAATCCTTTTTAGAAAAATTCCTTTTTAAAGCTTCACAAAATCACCTTATATTTAGTCTTCAATGGCTTCTTTGGAAATATAAAATTTCTTTAATAATCCCCTTTTTATTTTTTATAAATGAATGCACTTGGAATATATATATTTTAAAACTTCCATTACTCCCTGGTATACTCTTGATATAAGCCTACCTCCTTTATATATATATATATATAAATTTAGTAACTTTTGATACTTTTACAACCCTTGTATTTCCTTGATGTACAGAAATAAAAGTGCCCTTCCTTTTAAGTAATAGCTTTCACTTTTAAGTATCCTTTTTACTTTAATTTTATATCCCCCCCTTTTTTTAGTTGACAAACCCCTTTTTATATCAAATGAAATGACCCTTTCATATAACTTAATATAATATAAGTTATAGCTTAATTCTTTGTTAGCGGTGGCAAGGCTAAAAAGATGCGACCCTATGTATCTCTTTTCACCGATAATTTTTTTAGAGGATAAAGGCGGTACAGAATTGTGGGGAAAATTATAGGATTGGTTGGATAATCGTTTTCGCTTACAATTGTTTTTTTAATTTGGCGGCTTGATATCTATAACCCCCCCTTTTTTTGGCAGCGAAACACTTGGGTGGCTACAGGGCATAACAATCATTTTTTTGTTCCCCACGATTTCTGATTTCTAAATGGTCACGATAGCGAGTCTCAGTCTCACGCGATTTATTCTTTAGGCTCTCTCCCAGTTCATTGATCAAAGACTAAGTTGTCACAAATTTGGAAGCTCTCTGCAGTCACGATAATGAGACTAACACTTGACCGGCGTGATTTTAGAGACGGTCTCAACTAGTCTTTTAATAATATATCTGAAATTGTAGTCCTTAATCCGTGTTCCCCAGAATTAATGTGCGATTGTAGTGACTAGTCGCGACCTTTGATTGACGTTTCTCGGGTTACTAGTTGCATCCACCATATTTCTGATTAATAATACTGTCAACTTGGTTAATCTAGCGAAGAGAACAAGCGCAATTCCCGGTTCCGTCGATGAATCGTTCCAAGACTGTTCAATTTATGGTCAAACTGGTGGATGTTTCGTCAACTATTCGCAGATGTTTTCTAAACTATTCTTTCGTAAATCCCTTGTAATGGTAGCCATGATTTCAATGGATAAACTGTATTTTCAATATACCAGTTATTTTCAAATTCCTCTACTATAGAGATACTGTCTAAACTTAGAGACTTCTTTATTTTCTTTTTAACCCTTTTTTTTGGTTCTTTAATGGAACTTTATATATATATATATATATATATATATATATGTATGTATGTATGTATGTATGTATATAAAATGCCCCATCTGAATTCCAAAAAAGGATGGATGATATTTTTAAGCATTTGTCTTTTGTTATTGTATATATTGACGATTTGCTTGTGTGTTCCTTAGATATCAAATCTCACCTCATGCATCTCAAGGTAGTGTATGATCACTTGTATAAACACGGATTGGTATTGAGTAAATCAAAACTCTGCTGGGCTCAGACAAGGATAGAATACTTGGGATTTATCTTATCAGAAGGATCTATTGAACTTCAAGAACATGTGTTGAAGAAACTCTCAGAATTTCCTGATGAAATACTAGAAACCAGACAGCTACAATGATTTCTTGGTAGTCTCAACTATATCCGACAATTCTATGAAAATCAAACAAAAGATGTAAGGATATTGCAAAAAAGATTAAAAGGGACAATACCATGGAATGATAAAATGACATCAGCTGTTCAGATCATCAAACAAAGGATCCAAGATCTACCGAGTTTACATCTTCCAGACATATCCCTTCCCCTTATACTTGAGACTGATGCTTCGACTGAAACTTGGGCAGTAGTTCTATTTCAAAAGAGCAGTCCAAAGCTGGAAGAAGTTTGTATATATACTTCTGGATGTTTCTTAGATATAGAATCAAAATATCCCTCTTCTCATAAAGAAATCCTTGCTGTAAAAAATAGGATAAAGAAATTTAGACTGTTTCTTAAACCTGTTCATTTTATTGTCAGAACTGATTTAAAACATATGAAAGGTATGTTAACTAATCAGAGTCTCCTGGAACAGGGCAATAATAGGATTTTAAGATGGAATTTATGGCTTGATGGTTTCGATTTTGACATTCATTACAAGCCAGGAAAAGAAAATTGTATTGCAGATTTGCTTACCAGAGAAGCAGCCCCAGCCACACAACCAGTTTGAGAAATTAAGATGATGGCATCTTCTTCATTGATGAACCCAGTTGCTCCTCCAGGATTTAAATGGGTTCTTTTGTGTGATCATTGTAGATATTGCTACTGTTTTGAGTGTTTAGAGTATTGTATCAAATCCAGTCCTACTTGTAAAAATATCCTGGAAAAATGGATACAATCTAAGAATCATTGTATACCTAATAATAGCTATTTTGTACAAAGTCATAGGATGGCCAGAGGGACTATCTCAGGAGGTCCGATGCAAGGACAGAGATACATCTATTTGTATAGTCCAAATCTGACTTATGATGATTACTATGCTATTATGATCCAAGCTAGATATGCTGGTTCTAGTTGGGTTTTATTTGATTGTGAAACTTTTCAAGAAAATCAGATATGGTGGTCTGGTTGGTTATTTGTCCTACTTTGGCAGTATTGTCCTCGTGACGTTCTATTTTTCGGAAGCAACAAGGTTGCTTTTAAGCATTGGTTACGATCAGAAGTAGAAGAAGCTGCTCATTACAATGCCTGGTTCGTGTTTAATCTATCTTTTCAAGGCAGCGAATTACAATATGTACAAACTGAACCACTAACTCCTCAAAGCTACAAAGTTTCAAGTGACTTTTATGGAGATTTAGGTGTTCCAGACGAAGATTTGATCCCTGCTATGCAAGGATCTCCTTTCTATAAATGTTTCAATGGGCTTCCTCCTTTCTCAGATCAGTATGATTCTCCACCAACTAGTCATATCAACTATGCTAGTGATGATAGTGGGGATTCTTTCGACTCTGTTGGTGAACACAATATCATCAATAGAATGGAAGCATGATGGGCCACAAAATATGTAATAGTTAGATTCATGTCTATCGGGTCGACAGTGGTGTCCCGACTGTTCCGTGGGTTCCAGTAGAACTCCATTTTATTTTATTGATTGTTGCGTCTTTCCATAAAGTTGGTATGGGTCCCCATATGGCCGAGCCTCGAAGGGACGAGATAACAACTGGAGTCCACCAACTGCCCCATCCACTTGAAAGGAATCTTTCTTTGACCTGCAGTTGCCAGTTCTTGGCTATCGGTAACTTAGAAATTCAAGTATAAATAAAGCCTCAAGGGTCTCATAGAGATCATTGGGAATGGGAGGCGTGAGTCTAAGTCTAGGTTAAGAGCAGTGTGTATCCTCTTCGCTCGCCTTCAGGAACTTGCGAACGAAAAACACTGATCTTGTTTGTAAAGCTCTTTATGTCTGTATATTCTCTGTTAAAATAAGGATCTTGCGATCCATTAAGTCTGTATATGATCCTACTCTGTAAATATATATATATATATATATATATATATATATATATATATATATTTTTTTTTTTTTTNTTTCTTATTTGGGTTCTTTTTATAACAGATTTTTTGATAAATATATTGTTCTTGATTTCTTGGCAGCGAAATGTTCTTCTACATAATCCTGAGTTTTATATGGCCAAAGGCCTGAATTGGTCAAAGACCAAAGTTTCTAAGAACTTTGAAAATTTGAATGGCCAAAGGCCTGGTTGGTGGTCAAAGACTAGATTTCTCAGAGAAACTCTGAACTATGGAGTTGGCCAAAAGTCGGATCGAGACTTGCTCTGATACCAAATGAGACGAACAAAGTTCGCTCACACAAGAATTATCCAAAATACTTGGAATATAACATAATAATCCATGTAGCAATAATGTATAAAATATGAATAGATAAGATGATATACAATTGAGAATGATGGCTCATTTGTATACCCACGTAGGGGTGCCCTTATCCAATAGTCATGTCCTTTCATTATTAATAGTTATTATTTATTAATTAATTATTATGTTATGAATATCTATTTATATGTATATTTATGTTCATAACAGATGGCCTTCTACGTTGAGCATTTCTTGGAGCTTAGAGACGAGCTCATTGTTCAACCATAGTATACACTCCACCATTGGGTGAACGCTCTTCGCATACCCCTAGGCTAGTTTAGAGTGGGTTCTCATAGACTTAGAGTAGAGATCGATCATCAAATCGATCGATCAGATAAGATTGATAGGATCTGCCAGCTATGCCATCTAAAGGAGGTTGAGACTGAGGAGCACTTCATCTTCTGCCACCCCATCTACTATGAGATTAGAGGGAGTTTCCATTGCCTATTCAAGGGTAATTAGACTCTCATTGGCTTCTTCAGATATTTCGACCAGAGATGCTTGGCTTTATACATGTAGGAGACCCTCAGTCTCCAAGCCCATTTTCTTCAGCCTCCTACTAGATCAGATTCCACCCAGTAGCGGATCACTTCCTTCTTCACGGGGCTACCCTTGGGAAGGGGCACTAAGAAATAGACTGATATTGACACAACTTCACACTCCAGATCAGTGTGGACCCGTGGGGCCTTCCCCTGTCCCACGAGATTTCAGCGACATTACCGGATCAGATCCCTCCTCAGGAGACCGGTGAGATCTCCTAGGCCTCAACAACAAACTACCTCCTCCATATAGTAGCATAGTGGACGACCTAGACATCCCACCAAGTCTCCCTCTGGACATCATACTATATTGAGCTTTCATCATCCGACCTCGGATGTTAGGAGAGATGAGTTTATTCAATGACAGACCTACCTCATTATGTTTGGTTCTTCTTATTCCTGGATCTTCTCCTCCTATACACCTCCACCCTAGAGCGGGTTTTTGAGCTTGAAGTCTAGGGCTGTTCATGCCTCAGCTTGGCTCTCATTTTCTATTCTACATTACTCTACTTTACTTTTTGCATCTTGCCTTTTATTGAAGACCTTTTTGTACTCTTGCTTTGTAACGACATCATTGTACTCAATAGTCCCCTTGACCTACTTTTGTGGTCATTAGTCGAACATTAATGAAATTATCTTATCTTATCTTCCGACAATCCACAATACAATAGAAGACTTTCGAAGAGTGGTGATGTGCCTCCTTGATAATGGCTGAGAGTGTCAAGATGTGGTCAATGATTTGAGAAGATTCAAATTGAAAATTCTTTGTCACCACCTCCTCATGACTTTTGTCAATGATTTTTACATCCCTTTCAACTAGGACATTTTTAGATATCATTTTTAGGATTAACTGCGTAGAGTAAGTCATTAATCTCTGTGTTATGAACATATATATATATATATATATATAACTAATAATTAACAATTAATTACTAAATGAAGAGACACCTCATATGAAAGGTCATGTCTCTTATGAAAGGGCACTCCTGCATGGGTATATATACGGCCCTCATTCTCATTGTAATCTCATCTCATTCATTCTTATAGATTTACTTACATTTACTCTATATATTAGTATTTCATCCTAAATGTATTACTTTATATTTATATTTCAGATATTTTGGATAATTTATGTGTGACGAACATTGTTCGTCTCATTTGGTATCAAAGCTTCGTTTATGATCCTGGCCATTGGCCATATAGGCTTGTGGCCACACTGAATTTTTGTTTATCAGAGTTTTTTTGATTTCTTCAGGTATTTGACTATAGCTTGGCCCTTGGCCATTTAAGCTCAGAAATTTCGTAGAAGAAAAGTATTCTGCTGCAAATAAATAAGTTAGAAATCAAAAGCAACCAGAACCAAAAAAAAAAAAGTGTGCTGTTGAAAACGCTATATTATCAGAATTCCGTTGAAGAAAATTTTGCTATAAATCTGAAAAATATAACCAGAATTTACAAGAAAAAAATTAAAATTCAAGATTATTCCAGTAGCCATGGCCATACATAAAAATTGAAGAGCATCATATTACATTACAATTGTACTGTCCTTGCAACAATAATTAATAACAGTCGTATGCTGCCATACCCTGTTCTGAGAAGAAAAATAATTCGATCCGTACATCCACCAAAAAATCCAGATTTCCATCGATCCGTACAACCATCCATTCGAATCTGCAGTACATCATGTCCGTACTGCCATTGTTCACTGTGCACATGTCGTACATTCCCGTTCGTATTGATTGCCATACCGTCCGCTGTATCTTGCCATAGCCGTACCGTTGAAATTGCTTCCGCCGTACATAATCCGTTGTGTGAGAAAGTCGCGGGTTTTATCAATGGAAAGGCAAAGCACATACTCGCCGCCATTGGGTTGCCAACGTATCTATTAAATTGAGCTTTCCAAGAAAGGTGACGGTCGACTTTTATTGTTACCCTTAAATCGCGACTCTTCCACCAAGTCGAGGACATATATTAATTACAATATATTTCAAGGATTAGAAGTATTTCAAAGTAATTCCTAAGGTTCTAATTCAAAGTTATAAGAAGGTTTTTAAAGTTATAAATTCTCAAAAGTTATAAGAGGGTTATTAAAGTTATTAATTCTCAAATATTAAAGGGAAATTCGTGAAGGTATTTATAAATTAAAAAGAAGGTATACATTGAATTACCATATTAAAGGTGAAAGACTAAAAAAGGTGACACATACTTTTATAAAGGCAAAAGGGTGATATATATATATTGACTATATATACATTCAATCAAAAGTATATTTTAAAAAGTGAATTAAAAAGGTGAAAGTCTCAAAAAAGGTGACACATTTTTGAAAGTTTCGAGTGTAGATCCAGTGATCAACAAAACAATATGAATTAATGAAAAAGGTACAATACCCGCAGTAAATCGAGGAAACACTGCACGTACGGTAAGGGAAAATCATGTTACCATAAATCCTTATCAACATCCCAATCATAAAAGTAGATATCTTGAACAATTAGAGAATCAATATCACTTAAGTCAGGAACAACTAATTTATCGTTTGAAAAATATTAATACCAGCGCAATTAAGTCTCATGATAACAGTTCATCGTGGAAGTGCAATGTTCCATAAAGAATTGAATTAGGATGGTCCGAGCCTTTTACGGTTCGAAAATTTTGCTTAACACTCAGAGGTGTTGATATTATGGTAGCCGCGGGAGGTATTGACCTCCATGTGTAACCTTTGGCTAGAATAGAATATTTTGGAAGCAAGAGAAACCCTAAACAGATGTGTAAAAACCTTAGAAGACAAGTCGGCTCAGTAGAATAAATAATATTAAAGTATTACCCTCCAGAAAGAGAAGTCGACCTAGACAGGTGACAAGAAGGACTATAAATAAGAGGCTCTTGAGCTCATTTGGTACACTCACTTCACTCACTCTCTCAGGTATAGCGCAATTCTGGAGTTGCAACTGCAAAAATGGAAGGAGCATCTTTTGGGGTGATTCTTGTTCTCTCTCTCTAGCGCTATCTAGCCTAAGATATGCGCCATACCTTCTAATATTCTTGGTGGTATTCTTGGGAAGAAGTGCAACTGCAACTGCTGCAGTTGAGTATTGTTCTTGTTCTGTGGTTGTGGAGACTCTCTCTCTTGTGCACTACCCTTGGAGAAGGTGCGCTCCCCTTGTCTTGTGATGTTGCTGCAATTGGATGGTGTTTTCTGGTTCCATCTTGTGCTACTGCTGCAGCTAGGGTTCATCTGTTGGTTCTAGTGTGGCTTTCCAGAATCATTCGATCTAGCAAAGGTTAAGGTGCTTGGGGTGGCTGCATGCCTATGGTTGGGTGACAATATTGTGATATTGTCTATGGTTAAACGAGCACATCGAAATATTTTAATAGGTTATGGGCCCACACTACCTTCAGAATGGTCTAACCGCTAGAAGGTAGATCGACAGTTCTTTGTCAAGCTCGTTAGAGCGCCAGTTGCAGCTGCAACTAGGGTTTTTGATTTTGTAGCTGCAACAAACCCTAACCTAATTCTTTGGGCACTTTAAGTGAAACATTTGGCATAAGTTTCTAACCTCCTCTTGTCAAGATGGTGTCTAGTTTCAATTAGAAGACAAGTTGAACGATGCTACAAATTTCAAAGGTATGCACTTGTATATTCTTTTCAAGTTATATCATCCAACRGAGCATGAGTGTGTTTGCAGGGGATGTACAAGAGACCTTGTCCAAGCAATGATCTTGGATTCAGAGGAACAAGCACACCCTCCCTAGTAGTTGAGKCCTCAGGTTCCAGGTTTGATTGATCAAATTGTTAAGTTYCAATTTGCACATATCAAGTTTGATAGTTGCTACAGTACAAGTAAACACTATAGTTGTGACAACAATCTTTGAAAGGTTCTATTACTTCTAGGTATACTTGGTTGTATATAAGTACTATTGATATAGATGCTTATTGCACTTGTTTGCAAAATGAACTAACATCTCCTCTAGGAGATATCTCTTGTTTTGCTCCTGGGCAGGTCACCTTGGTAATTCTATGATGACTACCATCCTTGTTACCATAGATATGTTCTTATGAAAATGCTATTGGAAATACTTTTTCTCTTGTTGTTCTTGTTCTGGGCAGGTCACAGGTGAAAGCTCTGAGAAGGAGCTAGATTGACAGTTGCAAACATGGAGCAGATGAATCCATCAAGTGGTGAGGCAGGTGATCTCACCAAGTACCAATTCTAAAGGAAGCGTGTAAAGGAAAAGGAGTTTTGGATTTGATACACTCAGATGTGTGTGGACGAATGTCAACCTCCTTACTAAGCAGATAAAGATCTTGAGGTTCGATAACGAAGGGGAATACACCTCCAAGGAGCTCGTTGCCTTTTGTAAAGCAACCAGGATTAGGAGGGAGCTAATTGTCCCACATAATCCTCAGCATAATGGTGTAGTAGAAAGAAAGAACCGATCCATTAAATAATCTGTTAAGGCAACGATGAATGCCCATATTCTATCCATATTTCTATGGGGAGAAGCAGCTATGACAGTCATATATGTTCAGAATAGAAGTTCTCATCGTATATTGAAGAACATGACTCCAGAAGAAGCCTTATCTGGAAAGAAGCCAAGTGTTGAACACTTGAGGATCTTTGGCTGTCCTGTCTATATTCATGTTCCCAAGGACAAAAGAAAGAAGTTGGAACCTTCAGGAAAGAAGGGCATATTCGTTGGATATAGTGAGTCATTAAAAGCTTACAAAATCTTATGTTCTAGGTCAACAGAAGGTTGAAATTAGCAGAGATGTGATTTTTGATGAAAAAATTGCCTTCAGGAAATCTATAAAAGATTTCATGGATTCCAACGATGAAGAAGAACATGAAGGTCCCAAGGAAGAAACTACATGTTCTCTAGAACATCTCAATGCAGAACCTTCCACCTTTGAAGAAGTAGTGAAGAAGAAAGAATGGAAGGAAGCTATGATATCAATCCATCATGAAAAATGACGTATGGGAAATTGTGCCTAGACCTGAAGGAAAGTCTATAGTCACTTCAAAATGGGTTTACAAGATAAAGCATGCAGTAGATGGGAGTATTGATAAAAAACAAGGAAAGATTCGTGGCTAGAGGGTTCTCCCAGTAGGAGGGAGAAGACTATGATGAGACGTTTGCTCCAATTGTCAGATACACCTCTATTAGAGCCATCATATCTCTTGCAACATCCATGGGTTGGAGTTTACATTAGATGGATGTAAAGACCACTTTTCTCAATGGAGTAATTGAGGAAGAAGTATATATAGAGCAACTCAAGGTTTTGAGGTACACCCGAGAGAAACCCATGTATGTAGATTAAAGAAGGCCTTGTATGGACTCAAGCAAGCTCCAAGAGCTTGGTATGCACGAATTGACAGTTACTTGACGAGACTTGGCTTTTCCAAAGAGCTATGCTAATCCAAACCTTTATTACAAAAGTTGAGAATGATGCACCTGTGATCCTGCTACTATATGTTGATGATTTGTTTCTAACAGGTGCAAAGCCTCTCATTATTCAATGTAAGAGGGAGTTAGCCTCTTAATTCAATCTTGGTCTCATGCATTATTATTTGAGACTAGAAGTATAGCATAAGCGTGGTGAAATTTTCCTGGAGCAAGGGAAGTATGTTGTAAAGATCCTTTAGAAGTTTGGGATGATGGATTGTAGATCCATGGCAATTCCCATGGTGACAGATCTGAAGAAGCTGAGAGACTCTGATTCTGATCCAGTAAACTCGTCCTTGTATTGGCAGTTGATTGGCTCATTGATGTATTTGGTGAATACCCTACTGGACATTTGCTTTGCTTTGAACACGTTGAGCCAGTTCCAGGTGGAACATAAACATGAGCATTGGATAGCTGCAAAGCACATTTTGAGATATCTTCGTGGGACTCTAAATTTTGGTTTGAGATATGCCTCAAACAATGACGTACAATTGCATGGATTTACTGATTCAGATTGGGCATGGAGTGCAGATGACAAAAATAGTACTTCTGGTATATGTTTCAGTTTGGGCTCTGCTATGATATCATGGGCTAGAAGGAAACAAAAGTCTGTTGCACTCAACATTGTATATTGCAGCTTGTGATGCTTGTACGGAAGCAATATGACCCCGTAAGCTGATTTCTGGACTATTTGATTAGGTGCTAGATTCGAGTGTGATATATTGTGATAATCAGAGCTGCGTGAAGCTTTCAAAGAAACCCGTGATTCCATGATAGGTTGAAGCACATTGAGATCAAGTACTATTTTATTCGTGATAAAGTCCAGAAGGGAGAAGTGATTCTCGAGTACATCTCCACTGATGAGAAGACAACTTATATTTTGACGAAGCCTCTGTCCAAGATAAAGTTTGCATACTTGAAGGACAAGTTGGTACTTGTGGAGATAAATCCCTTGGTTGAAAGGGAGGTGGTGACTTCCTCGGTTGGGAGGGAGTGTTGATATATGGCATCATGGATGGTCAGTGTGCTAGTGGACAATCATTCTCCAGATGGAGAATGGTCCAGGTAGACCAGATTGCTGATGGACGGACATTCTCCCTGTGGAGAATGGTCCAGGTTGATAGATTGCTGATGTACCATGGACAACTATTCTCCTGGGGCATTGCCCAGACAGGTAGAATGGTCCAGAACAACTATTCTCCCAGGGCTTTGCCGAGTCAGGTGGAATGGTCTATTTCCTTGAGTTCACAGTAGTGGCTAGAGGGGGGAAAATGGTCCAGGACAATCATTCTTCTAGGATGTATGTCCGGATTAGAAGAATGGTCCCTATAGCCCATGGCGTGGCTTTCAACATCTGGGAGGACAATTATTCTTCTAGGACGTATGTCCGGATTAGAAGAATGGTCCTTGTAGCCCATGGCCTGGCTTTTAGCATCTGTTAGGATAATCATTCTTTTTGTGTCACAGGCAATGACCAGGATAGGAAGAATGGTCCCTATATCACTTTGTTGAGTGAGTGACTTATGCGAGACACTTTGTTGAGTGCGCTAAGTTCAACACATGACATTTTCAACATCATGCCCGATTACTCAGATGGAGTATGTCCTCAAGAGATGATGCAGACAATGATATGATTTGATGCCAGGAGACTGCTGTACTGCATGGTGATAGCCTATGTAGCTATTAGTTGATTGCAGTGGAGACTGTGTGTCTTTGGACAATAGCTATGTGTTACTATGGTGGATGTGTTCCACTGGTAGTGACTGTGTCACTAGATAGTAGCTGTGCGCTACTAGGAGTGGTTGTGTACCACTGGATAGCGGTTGTGTGCTGCTATGGATCGACACTATTGTGATCTATTGGATGGCACTGTAGTAACTATGTGCTACTACCTGATTTCCATGGAGACTATCAATAGTGTTGGAGGTGATTTCCAGCGAGATGGACAATGATGCTCGTGACTTGATCTGCGTGATCATGGGATAGCCTGTGTGGCTACGATGATGCTACTCGTAGAATGGTCTGCAAGACTATGTGAGCCTTGCCCATACCATGTGAAATGGATGGATGTGTTTGAGACCATTACAGTTAATACCTCCCTAGCTAGGAGGGAGTGTTCATATTATGGTAGCTGCGGGAGATATTAACCTCCATGTGTAACCTTTGGCTAGAATAGAATATTATGGAAGCAGGGGAAACCCTAAACAGATGTGTAAAAACCCTAGAAGAAAAGTCGGCTCAGTACAATAAATAATATTGAAGTATTACCCTCCAGAAAGAGAAGTCGGCCTAAACAGGTGACAAGAAGGACTATAAATAAGAGGCTCTTGAGCTCATTTAGTACACACACTTCACTCACTCTCTCAAGTATAGCGCAAGTCTGGAGCT
>JZKD02S1240242.1:807060-843218 GCA_000966675.3 Picea glauca
CCTTAGCAAGTATTGTGCCTTATGAACTATCCAGTTAGAGCTCCCTTCACTCTTATTATTTAAGCATAGAGGGGCTTTCGCAGTGCAACATATTAGATATCATTTTTGGGATTAATTGTGTAGAGTAAGTCATTAATCTATGACCCATATCCATGAGTATTAGTCGCAGCAGATAGCCTAGGGCGCATACATATGCGTCGGACGGGTAGTCCAGGGGGCGTGTACATACGCTATGCACAAGTCATGCTGGGCACGTACAATTCGTACAGGTCACCATTACTGGGCCGTACAACAGAGGTAGAGGTGCTGGGCTGTCGGTGTTGGCTGTATTTTTCTGTTTCTTTTCTCGGTGGGAAGATTTCCCAGTTTGGGAGCCTTTGTAAGCTTGGAGTCATTACTAAAAAGCTGATTTGAAGAGCAAAAAATTTGCTATGTATGTGTGCTTGTATGAAATTTGGTTTCCAATTGCTTTTGCTGATTTGTTTATTTCCAGTTAATTATTCAGTTAGTATATTTTATTTTGTGAGTTGCAAATCTAATTTTCAGCAAGGAAATCACAAGGAAATAATTTATGTAGGCACTGGACAAAGAAAATTAACATGGTATCAAAGCTTTCACTCTGAGAGGGAGACCAATTTCAAGTTATACAACAATTTATGACAACAGATCTATTAGATCTGATCTGCAGCAGTGGGTGTTTAAAGGACCAAACACTGATCCACAACAATTTGCAGCAGATATGTCAGATCTGCAAGGAAATCTTTGCAGATCTATAAACCAATAGTGAAAATCTTGTGGGTGCTTGAAGGAATAAGCACATGGCAGTGTTTTTTGTTCAGATCTAGAAATGGAAGCAACCGGTCTCAGGTTTTAAGACAGGCTAGATGGAGCATCTAACTTCCTGTCCTGGAAGGCGAGGGTGACCTTGCTTTTGAAGGAACATGACCTTTTGGAGATTGCAGAAAAGGTTGTTCCTATACCGACAGATGCAACTCATGAGAAAAAGGACATCAAAGCCCAAAGAGTGATTATGGATGCCACGGAGGATCATTTGATCCCTCACTTGGCAGAGAAGCGGTCGGCCAGAGAAATGTTCAAGGCTCTAGTGGAGTTGTTCCAGAGTGGCAACATGAACATGAAGATGATCTTGAGGAACAAGCTCAAATCCATCTAGATGTTAAGATCTGACAATGTTACCAACTATCTCATGGAGATCACCCAGACAAGTGATCAACTTGCAGCTATTGGGGAGAAAGTGGTTGATGTAGAACTTGTAAATGTGGTATTGAATGGTTTCACCAAGTGATGGGAACCATTTGTCAAGGGAGTCTTTGCTTGGGAGAAACTTCCCAATTGGGAGAGGCTTTGTGATGATTGCATCGAGGAAGAGACTCAAGAGGATTCCAAAGTCAGCAGGCAAGGAGATAGAGAGGTGAAATTGGCCTTGGTTCTTCAGGCCAAGAAGGGCAAAGGAAAGTGTTCAAAGGGTAACAATGAGGGGGCAACCTCACAACCAAGGAAGAAGAAGAACTTGAGTAAAATCAAGTGCTTCGCCTGCCACAAGAGTGGTCATTATGCATCACAGTGTCCAGAGAAGACGATGGGGCAAGGGAAATCGCAAGTTAGTTGGATGAGTTTGCAACAAAGTTTGAGAAGGACTTCTCACTAGTCTCCTACCTTTCTACTAGCACAGTCACCAGGAGTGCGTGGTACTTGGACAGTGGTGCATCACGTCACATGACAAAAACACATGAGCTATTCAATAGTATGATGGAGAAGGACTTAGGGATCCATGTGGAGCTTGGTGATGATGCCAAGTATGCAGTGAAGGGTGAGGGAACTATCTTGTTACGACTTGAGTCAGGTGGTTCGTTGGAATCTTAGGATGTGCTATATGTACCAGGACTGAAGAAGAATTTTCTCTTAGTCTTAGTAATGGAGGACAAGGGTTTTTTTGTCATGTTCAAGAAAGGGCAAGTACTCATATGTCCAGAGGGAGCTAGGCATGACACAGTAGTGAGCATTGGGGTTAGAGCGAAATTTATACAGGTTGCAGGGCAAGGCTGTTCAGGCCTCGGTACATGACAATGGCAACCTATGTGAGTTATGGCTCTGGAGGATGGGGCATCTGCACTATAGGGCATTGCCAATTTCGAGGGAGATTGTCACTGGTCTCTGAGATTTCAGTATTGAGAAGCAAGGCATGTATAAAGAGTGTGCACTTGGCAAGAATGCCAAGGTTGCTTTTCCAAGCAGGGAGAGTAGGTTTGAGGGGATATTGATTTGATACATTCAAATGTGTGTGGTTTTATGTCAGTGGTAGAGGATGAGGAGCAGAAGGCTTTGAAGGGAGAACAACATTCAGAGACTTCCAATTCAGGGAGTCAACCTTTAGGTGGGGAGGAGGAGTTAGCCCCTTCCAGCTCTGTCAGGAGACCTAGGTGATTTACACAGACATTGAAGGATGTTGAGGAGCATGTCGAGGCTCGTAGGAGCACTGTTAGGGAGAGCAGGCCTTCGAAGAAGTTTCCAACCTTTATGGCATTAATGAGTAATGTCATTGAAGAGGCAACAAACCAACAAGTATATCAGGATGCCATGATGGGGGATGATGTGTGGGACATTGTGCTAGGATCCGAGGGATAGCTAGTTCCAGGTGGCTCTTCCAAAAATACCTTCCTCGCTAAGAGGGAGTGTTGATATTTGTAGCATCGAACAGGTACTTCCGCACAGGTCTAAGTGTCTAGACATGTGGAAGTTGTCCAAAGCCTTCAACCATAGTAATTTACTTTAATTAAAGGAATTATTAAAGTGAAGTGTTTTTTATAATTAAAGTGAGTTTAATTTAATGAAATACTAAGGTTATTATCTTTAGTGAATTAAATGAATTAAATGAATCCTAACCATTGATCTTAAGTGAGGTGAGATTTAATCTCAACTGTTAATCACTTTGGAGATCAGGGTTATGTTTGATTCGGTCAGAACTCAAGATTATAAAAGCAAGGTTAGGTGAATGGTAAAGACACACAAGAGAGACTTTGAGTACTTGAGACACCAAGGACTGTGACTCAAAGAGATCTCAACAACGGTGAAGAAGGAATTTCATTTAGAGATTAGCTCAAGGGTCAACACAACAACAACACAAGAGAGTGTTGGGAGTCTGACTCTCAGTGAATTTTTGCTCAGTCCAAAGGAGAAGAGAAGCAAGTGGGTAGCAACAAACATATCTAATAATAAGGACAGATCTGGGTAGATATGAGCCGCAGGTATAGGCCTTATTGAGCCTTGGGAAGCACCGTATGTGTCGAGCAGATAGCCCAAGGCGTGTACATACTTGCTGGACAAGCAGTCCAAGGCGTGTACATACACATTGGAAAGGTGGTCCAGGGCGCGTACATATGGGATGGACAGGTGGTCTAGGGCGTGTACATATGCGTTATTACAGGCCATGCTAGGCGCGTATAGTTCGTACCTACGCTGTGGGGGAGTGCCCCCCCTCCCCCCCCCTTCGCCCCCGCTCCCGAAGCATGCTCTGAATAGGAGAGAAATTAAGGAGTGCACTCCTGAAATGAAAACAACGCTCCCTGGTTTATTAGGGAGCGAACGCTCCCCCCATTAAAAATGCTCTCGTGGGCTCGCGCATTTGAGGACAATTTGGGTTTTTTTTTTTGAGTGACTTGGAACCAAGAGAAAGGTAGCCTAGGGTTAAACTAAAAGGTTAAAACACTCACTCACTCCTTTTTCTCTCATTCTATTTCTCATTTCATTCATCTTTGCTAAGAGGGTTTTGAGAGGGTTCTTGCTAGTTCTTGAGGAGATTGAAGGAGATTGAAGGGAGATTGAAGAGCTTGGAAGGGATTGAAGAGCTTGGAAGGAATATTGAAGGCTCCCATAGGGAGATTGGAGAGATTGAAAGAGAGATTGGAGAGCTTGGAAGGGAGATTGAACTTTGAAGGCTACCATTTGTGAGAGCTTGGAAGGGAGATTGAAGGATACCATAGTCATATTCAAGCACCATTGGAGAGCTAAAGAGGTAGGCTCTTAAGCCCGTATTTCTTTCTTGTTTTTTTTTTTAAATGCATGTGTTGTAAACTAGTATATTATGCTATGTTGAATATTTGAATGTTTTCTTCTCCTACTCTTTCCTATTTCTCCTCCATCATTCTATTGCAGGTAGAATATCAAGGTTCAACAATCATGATGATGATGTCAATGTGGTATGCCATTTTGGTTCCATTTTTTATTATAATGATGGTGGTGGGAAGTTCACGTCAAAATACCCATGATAGTGAGGAAGACATACAAGTGGACAACACATACCAAGGAGAGGAGGAACGAATGGAAGGGGATGAAGACAATGAAAATGATAGTGATGATCATGATCCCCAAAAAGCCAAAGAGAAGTACACACCTCTGTGGAAGTATGTCACAAAGCTTGGTGGAGGGAAAGGGGGTGGAACCAAAAAATTTATATACCACCATTGTCATACAGAATACACAGGTTCCTATACCCGTGTGAGAAAGCATCTATGTGGGAGTATGTACTGGGAAGGTAAGAATATAGGAATCAAAACCTGTGTGAAAGTGGATCCTGAAGATAGACTCAAATACCAAAGGGAAGAGGATGTAGCATAAAACAAAGCCAACAAACCAAAGGTTGAACCTGAGAGTGCACAAAGAATGTTCAATGGTCGAGTCACATCCCCCCATGGTAGTGCATTCTCGCCTTCGTCTTCACGTAGAACACTATCAGATTTCCTTGACCAAGGTTGTAGAGATGACGTGGATGCAAAAATTTTCAGGTTTCTCTATGCATGTGGTATACCATTCAATGTTCTTTGCTCACCATATTGGCATGAAATGGTCCAAGCCATCAATGGTGCCCCTAAAGGATATAGGAGCCCCGAGTATGACAAATCGAGAACCTTGGGACTTGACAGGGAAAGAGCCAAAATCCAAGGTGCTCTAGGAAAATTTAGAGATGAAATCCTCCACAAATCATGGTAGCCCTGTCCTCAAGACATAGGAGGTCCACACGTGCCACGTGAGATACCAAACGGCTAGGAGATGCATCCTCCAAGATAGTCGACCCATTAAATCATGTGATAAATGCCTCCAAATGAATGAATAAGGTGAGCACTCCAAAAATCTGGGGTGTGGCATGGCATGAGAGGTCCGATCCATGAAGAAAACCCCCCAAACTGCCTAGGGCATTGTGATCTGCCTCAGGAATTGTGAAACTGCCTTTGGAAATGTGTCTTTGGATGAGAATCTGTAGAGTGATCTCGGAAGATAGAACATGCCAAGAGTCCATGGCCAAAGTGTGACTATTACATAAGGGGATCCATGCTTAGTTATAAGATAAGTGTGCTCTATAGGTATGACAACCTTTACAACATGAGAAACACTTTTTCCATAAGGAAAAAGTGAAAAAAATCTAGTGGTTCCCTAAGTCATTTGTTCTAGTAGATCCACTCCAAGAGCTCTGCGTACCTACCCTGGCCATAAATGATCTCCAAGGGATAGTTAGCCAAGCCATAAGAGCGGGGACTATCTTGAAATGAGTACTAAGAGGACAGGCCATGACTAACCACAAAAGGTCTAGAGAAACCACCTATATGAAAAGAAACATTTTACATAGGTCATCTAAGAATGGTCCAATACAATAGATGGAGTACAATATGGTCACACTTTTGGCTGATCATGATACAATAGTACAAGTCATTGTGGTGGCACATACAAGCATGGTACTTTGAGCTCTAACATCATCAAGATAGGCACAAGATCTGCTCATATGATGGATCACATCTGGTAAAGAAAATGAGGTACACTGAAATGAAATTTAGGGGTAACAACCCCCAAACATGGTGTAAACACTTTCAGAGTAACCCGAAGGCTAACACTGATTAATATTTTATGATTTAATGCATGGAATGCACTGATTTTGTGAATGGAACTTTGAAGGATGTACATAATAATCATTACATGGCCTTTTTGCAAGGTTGAGCATTGCATTGTAATTGAAATAAATTATTGATCTCATTAGATTCTAGAATGATCTTCTCCACGGTTATTGAATACAGTGCCTTCATCAAAATAAGCTTACCTCATTCTAACAGGCTAAGTAGTATCTGTACTGCAGGTGTGAGGTTGTGGAACTCATTCAAAGTTGACTCCAAAACCCATGAAGGGCTTTGGATGTCTTGTATTCGTGTTGGAAATAGGAGGTCAATAAGCCCTTACATAACTGAACATTTAAAGAGAGATTGTGAGTTATCCTTGCTTGAGCACACAATGCACACATGAAAAATTGATCATAGTCACAAGTAGAATTGCCTTTGCAATGATAAGTTCTTTATTCTGATGCTAAACAGTACGTTTAGACTGCCAATCCAATTCAGGGTCAATATGGGGTTATCCTTGAGGCTACCCATGAGAATATATTGCTTATTATGAAGTTGGAAGTTGAGATACTATTCTTGCAGCAGTGCTTTACTCGCATGATTGTTAACTCAGTAGCACTGTTACTCTGAAAAACATGTAGTGTGCTAACAGGAATTATTGTGAAATTAAGGTTTCACTAGGAATATGTTTCTTCTTCTACCCGAATATTTCGCAAATACTGGGTACCTTAAACTTTTATAATCCTTAGTCTATTCTTTTAATGGGTTGTTGAAGTTGATCTTTATAGAATCCAGGTTTAGCCGGGATCTTCATAACCAAAGTTTTATCTGGCTGTGAATTTCATTTTCTATTCGATAAAAGTTTGTGTGTTGAACCTTTCAATGTTGTAAGGGTCTTTATACACATATTTGTAAACTGAATTTAATAATGTAACAGGGCTCCAAAGAGAAATAAAGTCTCAACAATTCTTACAGATAAATTGCACTCAAATGAGGCCCTACACAACAATCTCTTCTATTGCTTTGTAGACTTGTGATGATGAGTTTTGTGTCTTTGATATTATATCTTCCTTTAATACTTCAGTGAACGTGGGCCTCTCTCTGCATTAGCATCTGTTTTGGGGTGGGTATTAAACAAAACCCTTGTTTTCTGTATGTTATTATAATGGGGGGAGGACCAGTTGTAGAAGTGATGTTCTGTCTTCAAGGATCCTCCATACTGTAGGCAGAGGGATACCGTCGTTATGGATTATATCTTTCATATCACGCTGCCAATAATTTTTTTGTGTGATTGATTTGCTGAAATTTGTATGGTTTTGCTTGTAATACTTTTAGCAACTAATTTTCCACATTCTTTTTCTGCAGCTGCTTTAGAGGTTCTGCGTGCAGTAGGATTTTCTGAGGACAATGCATCAAATGAAATTGGAATCACGGAAACCTGCTTAGTCTTGAAAAGGAACGACCCTGGCTTGTTATGGCTTGCCAGATCTTCTTTGGAGGTTTGCAATGCATAAGAGTAATTAGGATTTATTCACCATCTGTACATTGTTCACGCATAGATGAACATCCTCAGATTAATGAACATATTAATTGTGTACTATTGGACATAAAATTGTGTACAAAATGTTTTGGAATGATGGTAGTAGGTGTTGAGCTCTCTTCTGCAGTGGGTCACTTTATCTATATATGTTTGACTGTCGATTGTGCAAAAATAAGATCTGTAGTAGTGTGTCAAGAAAGTCCTGTTGGTAATTTTTCATTGATGATAGTGATGCTGTTTATTTTTGAACAATTTGATTAAATGCAACGAATGCTTGAAGGATATAGTATATGTTTTCTTGTCATCTTCATTTGATTAAATTTCAGGCCAAGTTTCAGTTTAGCATGAATATCAATCTAGGCATAGTATGGTACAAAAAACTCGCTTTCTATGACACCAGTCATTTGCAACGATTGGGAACTAATGTTCAGACAATTCTTTGAATAGTAGACATTTTACATTATACATTTCAGACGTTAGAAATTAATTTCTTTATCTATTTCTTGCTAAATGGTCATCTATAAAAAACAGAATTTTCTACTATTTTACTCTCCCATAAACATGCACACATACCTACAGGCTACACTATACTTATTTGATTAATGTTGGAAATCATCAGCAACTATGATACAGGTTTGGAAACACCAAACCATTATTTCTTGTTATGCATCGGTATTCCTGTCCACTACCACATCTTTATATATACATGTACGTAGATAGAAAATAAAGTTTGGAATCACCAAACCATTATTTGCATGTTATGCATTTATATGTCACCCTAAAACCTACAACCACATGTTTATTATACATGTATGTATATAGACCATAAAGGGTTAACATGCAATGCAAGCTACTTTTAAGTTTAAAGAGAATCGATGATGCAGTCTTTGAGTCTAAGGAGAATCCGTGAGTCAGAGTGGGAGGGGAATTGATGATGCATACACTTTGTATTGGAAAGCATTAACAACCATGATACAGGTTTGGAACCACCAAACGATTATTACTTGTTATGCATTCATATGCTTGTCACCCTACAACTACATCTTCAACAAAATAAAGGGTTAATATGCAATGCAAGCTACTTTTACTCCAAATTGAATTGATGAAGCATTGTTTAAACTTTATACTATGGTACCTTCGAGTGGGAGGACAAAGTATGTCCAAGATCAAGCCTCTTATGCAGCAAACAGTCAGACATGGTCAATGTTGTTTGAAGATCATCACCATTATCCATGTTTCAAAGGGCCACACCTGGTTTATCCTTTATTAATATGCGACTCAATGAAGCTGATATGTTTATCATCACTCTTTTATTTTGAAGCTGACATGTTTATCATCACTCTTTTATTTTGAGAAGTGACAAGTGAAAACTATCCGATTGGGATTCATCATATTCTAGACAACATGTTCAATAATTATGTGATGCATTTTGCAAATGCATTTGAGGTACAGATCCATTCGGGAATTGCTTTCTAGATAAAGCATTTCCATGGATACATTGGTGTCAATCCCATTAGGAGTCACCTCCGATAGGGCCATTGCTTCAATTTGACATTAATATGTAGCCAGAGTGAATATTAGTTCATATCACCAATTATAAGGCTTGAACTAAACCCCATGATGTTGCATTTTTATGCATCAGTCTATAACAAAAGAGAGCACATAATAAATAGATCGTGAACAAAATTTCTATATATACCTGAAAACTATGCCTCCCTTTGTATTATAGTTGTCCCTTTGTGATATAGTGGTAATCTCCCTAAATAGTGACGGTAGTTCTATTTAGAAAAGTTATCATAGTGTGTTCAACCTAAATTAGTGCCAAGTGATAGTGATAGTATAGTGCAATGGAAGTGGAACTAGTTAAGTACAATAATGCGTATGAAATGCTTTAAATTAACAATGTTAATAATATCGGATTAGTAATATGGTCAATTGCATATTAGACATAGGCATTAATAAAGTCATTTTGGCTTTAGGTTATTTTATGCTTTATTTCATTTTAGTGTGTTTCTCGATCTATCCTACATTAATTGGATTGAGATGACTAGTATGTAACCTTTTATAATAAAGATTTCACTTCTCATTTAATCAATGTAATAAGGAGAATTCTCTCGAGTTTATCTTGGTTTGCTTTATGTGTTTGATTTCTGCTTATTATGATATGGCATTAGAGCTCACTTAGAGCCATGGAGTTTGTGAGAGCTTGAAGACCTAGGGACTACTATCGATAGAGATGGATTGAGGGATTTCTAGAATAGTACATTGAAGATCCAAAAGGGTTTTGTTGAAACTAGGTATCAATTTTTTTTTCTTTATAATATTTTTCATCGAAGCAATTTTTTTTTTAAACTAAACCTTACAGAGCTTGGTTCCAAAATAAAAGAACAGAAAAATGTTTTTTTTTGTAAAGGTTGTATGGTTCAATTGCCAAGCCCAGCGGTCGACCATATGGATGAGCCACAAAGGATATCCATACATCGCCAATCAATCGTATGTGTATGGATCTGTACAGATTAATCACCAGACCTATACATGCAAACCACCAATCATATGAATCAATCACTAGGGTCGAAATTGATTGTATAGACCATAGAACACTCAAAATAGAGTCGCTAGGGGAGAAATCATCTGTATCGAAGCAAACAAAGAGTTTTTACAACCAAATTATGAGCTGTATGGTTTGATTGGACAATCGATGAGTGTAACTTCTTAGATTTCTTGATAGTATAGATGAGTTAGAAGTAAATTGAAGCTATTCTGCCTATATTGTTGCCCAAATTTGCGGATATGGAAGATTGGTCTATTGTTTTGATGATTTTTAGCAAATCAAGGATAAAGTTGTTAAAATGTATGCTCGTTTTACCATAGACAATATTACACCATTGTCACCCAACCATAGGCACTTACACGTACCACCCCCGAGCACATTAATCTTTTCTTAGATAGATTCCATACACGAAGAAAGTCCTCTCAGATAAACCTTAACCAGAAATACCAACACGACTACACCAACAACACAATACCAAGAGAGCGTACCTTAACCAAGAGAAGTGCACAAGAGAGAGATACCAGAAACACTGAGCAAGGAGAGACTTCACCAAAACAACTGTTGCATCACCTTCCTCAGACATGCGCCTCCTACTGCGTCACCACTGCAGTTGCTGCAACTGCTCATCCTCAGATGTGCGCCCTAACTGAGTGAGTGAGAGAGTGTCAAATGAGCTAGCACCTTCCTTTATTTATACTAGTATGTTAGGTGACTTTTCAAGTGGGGCCAACTTCTCTTTCTGGAGCGTTCTAATTCTTTATTATTATTCTCCTTGGGCCGACTTCTCTTCTAGGGTATTTCCACATCTGTTTAATGGTTTTCTTGCTTCCAGAATATTCTATTCTAAAGACAAAGGTTATACTGGAGGTTAATACCTCTCGCAACTACCAAAACATCAACACTCCCTTTTAGCTAGGGAGGTATTAACTATGATGTTCTTCAAGTAATGGTCTCAATCACATCCATCCATCTCACATGGCACGAGAAAGACTCACATGGTCTTGCAGGCCAGTCTATAGGTAGCATCACCATAGCCACACATGCTGTAATGTTCCCAAGCCATTTTTTTCGCTTGGAACACTAATTGATCACTGATTAACTGATGTGTGTGTGTGTTTACTTGCATGCTTACTTATTGAGTTATGTCTTAGGGTTTGTAGATTCGGTTAACAAGCACAGGCCATAGATCTGAAGATATAGCAAGTGGAAATACAAGATATGACAAGCAACACTAGATATGGAACCATACAACATAGATCTGACCTTTATTGATATAATAAGAAAGAACCTGATACAACAAGGATGTAGATCTGGAATAACATTAGATAGATCCAATAGATATGATATGAGCTGCTACAAAATGCTCCCGATAAGTAGATATAAGCCTCCAAAGGCTGAATACAAGATGAATACCAATGCAAGAAGAACTAGGGTCAAGTCCAAACCCCCTTGGCTGAAAGCACGTCCTCCTGAATAACTGTGGAGGCCCAATATTTCGGCCTAGCTGCTGGAAGCCTCCAAATGACACTAAACCCTGTAGAATGATAGACCGGGGTGAGTAGAACCCCCTCCTGAAGTATCAGACCGAAATGCCAAGAGCTGCTCCTCCAAATGCTGAATCCTCAAGTGAAGTTGCGCCCTCCTGAATACTGTCAATGCCCAATAATTCAACCCCAATGAAGGAGACCTCCAAATGCCCTGAAACTCCTTAGAAAGATAGATCAACACACTGTAAGCCACTAGGTGAAGTCTCAAGGTGAGATCTGAAGTCTAACTCCTCCAAACTGAATAGATCTGATTCCTAGTAGCGCCCTCCTTTTCTCCAAATCGTGCCAATTCTCTAGGAAATCAACTGGATGGTATAAATCTCTCCAAATACACTAGAGTTGATGATCAAGGACCTGCAAATAAAACCCAAGTGCTCGAATCTCCAAAAGCCTTCTTAGACTCTTGGATCAAACCTCCCTTCAAACAATGATGCGCCCCCTTGCTGGAAACCCTCAAGGGTACGACTTGCTGCTGTCCTGGATGAGTGATGGTACCTGTGGCTGCTGTAGAATGGTGTGGGTGGAGTATTGCATCCCCGAGACCAAGCTTGGAACAAGATAGGTGAAATCTTTCACCACCGAGTTGTCCTCTAGGGTTTGTACTCTCAAAACCCTCAAAACTGTGTGCTCAAGAGCCCAAAAGAAAAATGCATAATAATCCCAGATGAGAGAGAGGTGTGCCCTAGCCTTTCCTTTATACCCCTAATCTGTTTCTCTGTTGAGTTAGTTAACCCCTAGGGTTAGCTCCTAACTCAACCTCATGTGTTCTATTTCTTCATTGAGTTACTTTTCCCTTTTCAAGTCAACTTCATATTATAACGTTGAGTTTAGCTGACTTTTCCCCATGCTGCATGAGACTATAGTCTAGTGGGGATGACTAGACTACTGAGTCTCTCCAACCCTCTTCATCAAGAGGTGGGGGACATTACAGTCTCCCCGACTAGAAATTGCTTGCCCACAAGCGATTCTGAACTTGTCTCCTGTATCACCTGTTCACTCTCCCAAGTAGCATCCTCGATAGGCAAGTC
This sequence comes from Picea glauca, assembly GCA_000966675.3. Classification (NCBI taxonomy): domain Eukaryota; kingdom Viridiplantae; phylum Streptophyta; class Pinopsida; order Pinales; family Pinaceae; genus Picea; species Picea glauca. The sequence continues at coordinate 819,630 of JZKD02S1240242.1, forward strand.
CTTCCATTTGACTAAGTATTCCTTGATGCTCCTCTTCCTTAGATTCTTCTCCCGAACCTCCAGTATCTCCTCTGGTATTCGTATCAATTGCCCTTCTTCATCTAAGGGTGGCAGTACCTCAAGCAGAGTGATGTGTTGGCCAATGGCCCTCTTCAAGGATGACACATGAAAGACGTTCTGTATCTTGCTGCCCTGTGGGAGATAAAGCTCATAAGCCACGACCCCTACCCTCTTGTTGATCCTGTAGGGTCCAAAGAATCGGGGTTGGAGCTTTTCTGCTCCACTTCTTTTGATCGAAGCCTGCATGTACGGTTGGAGCCTTAAGTAAACCAAGTCACCAACCTCAAATGTACGCTCTACCCTATGCTTGTATGCCTGGACTTTTTGCTGATTCTGTGCTCTTTGCAGATGATCCTTTAGTTCTCTGAGTATATCCTCGCTCTGTTGAACCCAATCCTGAACCATAGGAACTTTGCTATCACCAAAGACAATCTCTACAAAGGAGAGAGTGTCATAACTATACAAGGCCTTGAATGGAGTCATACCAATAGACATATGATGAGTGGTGTTGTAACAATACTCTCCCAAATGCAACCACCTAACCCATGCTTTCTGCTGCCCTGCTACATAATTTCGGAGGTAGACTTCCACCCACTTGTTGACTATTTATGTTTTCCCATTGGTCCAAGGATGGTAACTGGTGCCAGGGGTCAAGTCCGTACCAACCAACCTGAATAATTCCTCCCAAAAAGTGCTCATAAATCGGCTGTCCCTGTCACTCATAATGGTCTTGGGTAAACCATGTAGTTTGAAGATCTCTCTGAAAAACAAATCTGCAACTTGTGCTGCACTGAAGTCTGTGGCAATGAAGAAGAAGTGTGCAAACTTAGTTAACCTGTCCACCACTACAAAAATACAATCTTTACCCTGTGCCCTTGGCAATCCTGTGATGAAGTCCATGGAGATGCTTTCCCATTTGTGCTCCGGGATGGTTAGAGGTTGTAACAATCCTGTTGGATGTGTGTGCTCATCCTTGTTTACTTGGCAAGTAGTGCATTCCTTGATGTGGTGCATCACATCTTCTTTCATCCCTTTCCATGAAAACCTTTCCCTTACCCGTCTGTATGTTTTGAAAAATCCTTGGTGCCCTGCCATCGGTGAATCATGACATGCTTGTAGTACCTTGGCCTTAAAGGCTGACCTAGGAACCAAGAAAATTTGGCCCTTGTAATAGATGATGTCATCCGTGATTCTGAAGTTGTCATTCTGTATCTGTCCATCCATCAACTGACATGCAAACTGGTTCTTTGAGTATTCTACTAAGAGGTGAGCCTTCTAGTCGACTGAGATATCAATCATAGCATAAACCGATGGCCTTCTAAATAATGCATCTTCCATTACGTTATTCCTCCGTTTGACAAACTCAATGTCAAAATCATAGGCCTGTATCTTGCTCACCCACTTCTGCTGTCTCTCATTTAAGTCCTTTTGTTCCAAAAAGTACTTAAGACTGTTGTGATATGTTCTCACCACAAATTTCGCTCCTACCAAGTTTGCCTAAACTTGGCCAATGCATGTATGATGGCCAACATCTCTTTGTCATAGATAGTGTAAAGAAGCTTAGGGCCCCTCAACTTTCGGCTCTCATAGACAAGTGGGTGCCTATTTTGCATAGGAACTGCCCCAATACCCTCCCTGGAGGCATCACACTCTAGTATGAAGGGTTGGCCGAAATTTGGTAGAGCTAAGACTAGGCACGTGCTCATTACCTTTTTCATCGTGTCAAATGTCAACTGTGCCTTTGAACTCCATTTGAAAGCCCCTTTCTTGGTCAAATCGGTCAAAGGTGCACAAAGCTGTGAGAAACCCTTGACAAATCTCTTGTAATAGCAACAAATGCCAAGAAACCCCTTCAATTTTGTGAGGGTCTTAGATGTGGGCCAGTCAAGTATAGCTTGGATCTTCTCTTGGTGTACCTGTACCCCTTTTACTCCAATGACGTGTCCCAAATAGAGGACCTCTGTCATTCCAAATTCACATTTGGATTCCTTTGCATACAATGATTGGTCCTCCATGATGGCTAGAATATGTTCCACATGCTGAATATGTTCCTCCCAAGTCCTGCTATAGATCAACAAGTCATCAAAAAATACTAGGAGTTGCTTCCTCAACTGCTTGTTGAAGACGTGATTCATGCAAGATTGAAATGTGGCTGGCACATTAGTCAATCCAAATGGCATCACCAAGAATTCATGCTGGCCATAGTGACATCTGAAGGCAGTCTTGCGGACGTCCTGCTCCCTCATTTTGATCTGATGATAGCTAGAGCGCAAGTCAATTTTGGTGAAGTAAACAACCCCATGGAGCTCATCCAATAACTCATCAATCCTCGGAATGGGGTACCCGTTCTTAATTGTTTTCTTGTTCAATGCTCTGTAATCAATGCACATACACATGGTTCCATCCTTCTTCTTTACTAGTACCACTGAAGATGCAAAAGGGTTGGAACTCGGTCTAATGTGACCCATGTCTAACAGTTCTTTGATAGCCTTCTCTATCTCATCTTTGTACTTCTTTGGGTGTCTATAGGGCACGATGATGACTGGTTTCGCTCCTTCTTCCAACTCTATGATATGCTCAAACCCCCTATCTGGTGGTGCTCTTGGTGGAATGGGTCCAAACACCTTGCTATGTTCGTCAATGATTCTCTGAATCTCTGGTGCATAGTGAACCTTTCCCTTCTTGTCCACGCGTACTGAAATCCTACACTCAATAACATATACAATGTCCTCTCTTCTAAAAATGGCCTCCATGCGCTTTGCTGTAACCACCCTAGTTGTGTTTCCTGACATGCCCCTGAGAACTACTTTTTTCCCACTTTCCTCTGTGAAAGACATCTCCATGGTCTTGTAGTTGGTGGTGATTGGTCCCAACGTGCTAAGCCAATGAATCCCAAGGATGTTATTTGTGTCTCGAAGATCCATCACATAAAAGTCTTGTGTTAAATCATGCCTGTCCATTGTAAGCTTCATTCTCGGAATGTACCTGTTACAAGGCATGGTGCTTCCTCCTGCTACCTCCACCTTGAATCCTTCAAATTCTACTGTGGGTATGTGCCTCCTCTGTAGTAGCACTGAATCAATAAAGTTGTGAGAAGCAACCCCATCAATGAGAACCGAAACCTTCTGTCCCTGCAATACCCCTCTCATCCTGAAGGTGTTATACTTGGGTACCCCACTGATGGATGCCAATGTAGCCTTCTCATCTGTTGCCATGTCGTGACAAGTGCTTTCTTCTTCTGCAGTTTCGGTGGTGTCTGCTTCTATATTTTGTAGGTGGCCGAAATCTTCATCATCCTCATTATCGGAAGTTACCTCAATGTAGTGGGCCTTGCCTCTGCCCATACACTTGTGGGATGGATCCCAAGGCTCTTTGCATGTATAGCATAGTTGCTTTCTCCTCAGTTCCCTTCTAGTGTTCTTATCCATCCTATCTCTTCCTCTGTCAAACCCCCTTGGGTCTCTTCCTCCTTGATTCATGGGAGGTCTTTGGTCCCTTCCTCCGGTATTTAGAGGTGGTCTAGGGATAAATTTAGATTTCGCTGGTAGGCCTAGATCTCTAGTCCTCCATATAGTATCCTATAAGTTGGTAGGCTTGAAAGCCTTAACCCAGCCCTTTGAGGGTTCCATCAAACCCTTCGTGAAAAGCATCATCAGTCTTGAATGAGACACATCCGACACCATGACTACTATCCTCCAAAACTCCTCAATATACACCTCTGGTGATCCGGTCTGCTTGAGTTGGGTGAGTTCCCTGAAGTGTAGCTCTGGATCCCCCTAGTCAAACCTGTCAATAACCCTCTGTGTAAACTCTGTGTAAGCCACTATCTGATTGTGGCCAAGTGTGGTTAACCCATGGAACCACCAGTCATGAGATTTTCCCTCCAAGTACATGGTGGCAAACTTGATGGCATCCATTTCTCTCATTGGGTTAAGCTGCAGGTAAGTGTCAAGTTTTTGCACCCAAGCCTGTGCAGTCATCTTGGGAGACCCATCAAAATATGGGATCTCCATTTTTCCAGCCCCACGCTCTAACTCATAGTTTCTCCTGTGGTACAACCTAGTTTTACCTCTGAGTTTAAATCCACAATACTGATCCAATGTCATCTGTCTCTGGACTGCTATGCTTAGTGAGTTATATTCCCTGACATACTGAGAAAAATTGTCCTCAATTTCGTCTTGGTAGTTTGGTTGTGTCTATTCATCCAAGAACGAAGGTAGGTAGGGCCTATGGGTGGTCCTGCTATGTGTCTGTCCTTGTGGTGCTCCTCCTCAATGGCTTTATCCCTCAGTATGATAATATGGAATATGCTTCTGCTGCTGTCTATTCCCTCCATGAGATCCACTAGCCTCTCTGTTTACATATTTTTCAGGCCCCTTTCCTCCATGAGTCAAATCCAATAGTACCTGTGAGATCATATCTTGATTTGCAGATACCTTTTCTAAGGTCTCCCTCAACTCACTCTGATTTCTACGCGATGCCTCCTGGTTTTCCTGTAAGTGTGTGACCAACTTACTCTCTGTCTGGAGTATAGACTAATGTAGTTCTCGTGTCAAGATTGCTAAGACTTGTGGCTCACTGTCCTCACTTGAACCTTCCATATCGGCCTCTGGTTCGCCTGCTTGCCTCCTACATCTGCCCATATAGATACCACTGAACTTCTGCATGCGTTGATCCTCACTGGCTGGGAGGATGAACGCTCTGATACCATTGTAATGTTCCCAAGCCAATTTTTTCGCTTGGAATACTAACTGATCACTGATTAACTGATGTGTGTGTGTGTTTACTTGCAGTTTACTTATTGAGTTATGTCTTAGGGTTTGTAGATTCGGTTAACAAGCACATGTCATAGATCTGAAGATATAGCAAGTGGAAATACAAGATATGACAAGCAACATCAGATATGGAACCAAACAACAAATATATGACCTTTATTGATATAATAAGAAAGAACTTGATACAACAAGGATGTAGATCTGGAATAACATCAGATAGATCCAATTGTTGAGATTTGGTAGCTTGGAGGTACTTCTGCATTGACAACGCTCAGCATGCGGAAGTGACCAAGCAAATTTTCTCCTAGTGACTTTATAAAGTGATTTTATAAAGTTGGGTTTTTTAATTATTTTTTTAATGTATAAATTACTTTATGATGTTTTGAGTCACTTTAATGACTTAAGTGACCTCAACGAATGATTAAGTCGTGACCGTTGATCTTGAGGGAAGTGAAGAGTCACTTAAGGGAGATCAAGGGTTAGAGGAGTTACAATTCGAAATTGCTTAAAGGCAGCTCATTAGGAGAAGGAGGGTGCACTTTTGAGGAGAGTTAGTGGGAAGGTGAAATGGCACGATTCCCAAGGAGAGTTTCTTTGCTTGGAGGAAGAGAGTTTCAACAACAGGAGTTGGCATGCATCCCTAGGGGGATTGGCACACATTTCTAGACAAGTTTTCAGCATTTAAAGAGGAGGCCGTACAACAAGGAATTCGTACAGTATGGATTTGAGGAGGCCGTACAACAAGGAGGCTATACAATACGGATTAGAGGAGGTCGTACATCATTTATTTGCTGGGTTTTGCATCCACAACTTGCACAGATACCGAGGCTGAGTTTTGGCACAAATTTCAAGGTGTTTTGCTGCTACAAATTAATCCGTACAACAAGGTACAGTTCTGTACTTTTTTGGGCACTTATTTCGAGACAAATTTCTGCTGTTTAATGACTGGATAGTCCGTACCTTTGGTTAGGAAATCTGGTTCAGATTTCAAGACTGTGTTGCACAGTGGTTATGTGAAATTTCTCCTCAGTAAAGTACATCTCATTAAATGCTGATTGTAAACTGCTGATATACTCCGAATTTTTCCTTAAGCTGAATAAAGAGACACTCTTCTCAAAATGTCCTATTTTCTGTGTATTTTTCAAGTGTTTATGCACAGGTTTTTGTGCCAAATGTGGGTTACTGTCTGCTGTTCATAATTTATTTCCATTGCTATTTTATTTCAGAACTTGGGTAATAGTATTTCAGCTCATAAACAACAATGGTATCGCTGTTAAATATTTATAGGAGACTGAAATCTAATTTAGTCTAGGTGTATGCTGAAATAAGATGAATTTCTACATGGTATCAGAGCAGGTGCTCTGAAGTTCAGTGGGCAGAATTTGGCACTTGGGACAACAAGTGATTTGCTGGTGCAGTTGCTTGAAGAAGGCAGGAAAGGTTCTTTGTCAGGTGGACAAAGCTGACTTCCAACATCAAATTTGAAGATTGATTGGAGGGGGTCTCCAACTACTTGCAGTGGAAGGTTAGAATCAACAGTGTTCTCAAGGAGAACAAATTGTGGTCATTTGTGAACACCATTGTGCCTGTACTTGCATCAGATCCCATAGCTCTTGATGTTCATGAGGTGAGGGAAGCCAAGACTCGGAGAATCATCTTGGACGGGGTCAAAGACCACCTTATTCCACACTTGGCTGAGAAGAAGACAACCAATGAAATGTGGGTTGCATTGAAAGGCTTGTATGAGGCTAAGAACGAGAACCGGAAAATGGCTCTCCGGGACAAGCTCCATGGAGCTAGGATGGTCAAAGGAGAGAGTGTGGCCACCTACCTCACCCATGTTGCATAGGTGAAGGACGAGTTGACAACTGTTGGAGAGGTCATTCCTGACTCAGAGTTGGCGCGGATAGCCCTCAAAGGCTTCACCAAGGAGTGGGAGGTTTTCGTCAAATGTGTGGTGGGGAGAGAGAAGCTCCCTAACTGGAGCAAATTGTGGGATGATTTTACACAGGAGGAGATCCGGGAAGGGTCTCAGGAAAAGGCATTGGATGGTGCAGATGACAAGAACGTTGCTCTTATGACAAAGGGCAATGAGAAGAAGAAGGACATGAGCAAGGTGAAATGCTTTGCATGTCACAAGACTGGCCACTATGCTAGTCAATGTCCGAACAACAACAAGAAGAAACCATAACCATAAGCGGCGACATCAACAGTGGTTGTAGATTTTGCTGAGAAATTTGAGAGAGAGTTCTCTCTCATGACTGGGCCCGTGGGCAGTGGATGCCTAGCGTTTGAGGACATTGAGTCTTGGTTTGAGGGCAGTGGAGCCTCTCGACACATGACTGGGTTGAGGTCAGTTTTCCTCAATCTTACAGATATAGACTCAGACTGTAGAGTGAATTGTGGAGCCGACCCACAACTTGCAGTAAAGGGGGTTGGAAGGGTGAGATTCCAACTAGAGTCAGGAGGTCTTCTGGAGGTTGGCGAGGTGTTATATATTCCAGAGTTTGCAGTTAATTTACTCTCAGTATCAGCTTTGGATGAGAGTGGATTTGGAGTTGTCTTCTACGGTGGACATGTGTTTTTATATCTTGTAGGAGCAACTGCTGACACAACAATGATGCTTGGTGTCAAGTATGATGGCTTGTACAGGTTGTTGGGTAGACCTATGTTGGGGTCCAATGGATTTTTGGACTCAGATTCTGTGTCGGAGAGTTGGCAGGTAGTACGGGAAAGAGAGTTGATCCATGGGACTCAGTCTTCTTCCGGGACTCTCAAAGGACTCAACATGCATGAGTCAACACAGATGGATGCTCAAGAGAGTGTGCAGTCTCCTAGGAGAATGTCTTCAGTTTGTGGTACAATAGGGGTAGCAACAGGGACTTGTGGGAGTAGTGGCTTCCTGTTCAGAGGGAACATAGACTTCTAGTACAGAGGGAGCAACTATGGCAACTGATGAGGATGGAGACAGATTCTGGTGGTGATACCAAAAGTACCTCTGTCGCTAAGAGGGAGTGTTGAGATTTGGTAGCTTGCAGGTACTTCTGCATTGGTAGCGCTCAACATGCGGAAGTAACCAAGCAAATTTTTGCCTAGTGACTTTATAATTATAAATTGATTTTATAAAGTTGGGTCTTTTAATTATTTTTTTAATGTAAAAGTTACTTTATGATGTTTTGAGTCACTTTAATAACTTAAGTGACCTCAACGAATGATTAAGTCGTGATCGTTGATCTTGAGGGAAAGTGAAGAGTCACTTAAGGGAGATCAAGGGTTAGAGGAGTTACAATTTGAAATTGCTTAAAGGTAGCTCATTAGGAGAAGGAGGGCGCACTTTTGAGGAGAGCTATTGGGAAGGTGAAAGGGCACGATTCCCAATAAGAGTTTCTTTGCTTGGAGGAAGAGAGTTTCAGTAGTAGGAGTTGGCACACATCCCTAGGGGGATTGGCACACATTTCTAGACAAGTTTTCAGCACTTAAAGAGGAGGTCGTACAATAAGGAATCCGCACAGTACGGATTTGAGGAGGCCGTACAACAAGGAGGCTGTACGGTACAGATTAGAGGAGGCCGTACAACATTTATTTGCTGGGTTTTGCATCCACAATTTGCATAGAAATCGAGGCTGAGTTTTGGCACGTATTTCAAGGTGTTTTGCTACTGCAAATTAATCTGTATAGCAAGGTATAGTTTTGTACTTTTCTAGGCACTTATTTCGAGACAAATTTCTGCTGTTTAATGACTGGACAGTGCATACATTTGGTCAGGAAATCTGGTTCAGATTTCAAGACTGTGTTGCACAGTGGCTATGTGAAATTTCTGCTCAGTAAAGTACAACTCATTAAATGTTGATTGTAAACTTTTGATATACTCAAAATTTTTCCTTAAGCTGAATAAAGAGACACTCTTCTCAAAATCTGTCCTATTTTTTGTGTATTTTTCAAGTGTTTATGCATAGATTTTTGTGCCAAATGTGGGTTACTGTCTGATGTTCATAATTTATTTCCACTGCTATTTTATTTCAGAACTTGGGTAATAGTATTTCAGCTCATAAACAACGGTGGTATGGTTGTTAGACATTTATAGGAGGCTGCAATCTAATTTAGTCTAAGTGTATGATGAAATAAGATGAATTTCTACACCAATAGATATGATATGATCTGCTACAAAATTCTCCCGATAAGTAGATATAAGCCTCGAATGGCTGAATACAAGATGAAGACCAATGCAAGAAGAACCAGGTTCAAGTCCAAACCCCCTTGGCTGAAGGCACATCCTCCTGAATAACCGTGGAGGCCCAATATTTGGGCCTAGCTGCTGGAAGCCTCCAAATGACACTAAACCCTGTAGAATGATAGATCGGGGTGAGTAGAACCCCCTCTTGAAGTCTCAAACCGAAATTCCAAGAGCTGCTCCTCCAAATGATGAATCCTCAAGTGAAGCTGCGCCCTCCTGAATACTGTCAACACCCAATAATTTGGCCATAATGAAGGATACCTCCAAATGCCCTAAAACTTCTTAGAAAGATAGATTAGGGCCCTGTAAGCCACTAGGTGAAGTCTCAAGGTGAGATCTGAAGTCTAACTCCTCCAAACTGAATACATCTGATTCCTAGTAGCAGCCTCCTTTTCTCCAAATCGTGCCAATGCTCTAGGAAATCAACTAGATGGTATAACTCTTTCCAAATACACTATAGTTGCTGATCAAGGACTTGCAAAGAAAACCCAAGTGCTCAAATCTCCAAAAGCCTTCTTAGACTCTTGGATCGAACCTCCCTTCAAACAATGATGCGACCCCTTGGTGGAAACCCTCAAGGGTATGACCTGCTGTTGTCCTGGATGAGTGATGGTACCTGTGGCTGCTGTAGAATGGTGTGGGTGGAGTATTGCATCACCGAGACCAAGCTTGGAACAAGATAGGTGGAATCTTTCACTACCGAGTTGTCCTCTAGGGTTTGTATTCTCAAAACCCTCAAAATTGTGTGCTCAAGAGGCCAAAAGAAAAATGCATAATAATCCCATATGAGTAAGAGGTGCGCCCTAGCCTTTCCTTTATACCTCCAATCTGTTTCTCTGTTGAGTTAGTTAAACCCCTAGGGTTAGCTCCTAACTCAACCTCATGTGTTCTATTTCTTCATTGAGTTACTTTTCCCTTTTCAAGTCAACTTCATATTATAACGTTGAGTTTAGCTGACTTTTCCCCATGTTGCATGAGACTATAGTCTAGTGGGGATGACTAGATTACTGAGTCTCTCCAACCCTCTTCATCAAGAGGTGGGGGACATTACACATGCTATCTCATGATCAAATAGATCATGTCACAAGTATCACCATCATAGCCAAACATACTCTGTCATAGTCACACACAAACTATCTGATGGTTATGTCACAATCATGCATCTGGGGCCTCTTCAACATGCGCAACATCTCTCTAGTGGGCACAACGTCATCATCCTTTCAGACCTTATGGGTCTCGACATCCTTTCAGACCTTATGTCATTACATGACTTCACTAGCTTACTCAAAGCTAGGAAACTAGCCATTTCACGCAGAACTGCGCTACTTCCCAATCCACACGGAGTTTGGCCAACTATCTAGTTTAGCCAGTTCACACAGAACTGCACCACTAGCCAATCCATACGGAGTTTGGGAAACTATCCAGTTTATCCAGTTCAAACATAACTGTGCTACTACCCAATCCATACAGAGTCTGGGCAATTATCTAGTTTAGCCAGTTCACACAGAACTGTGCTACTACCCAATCCATACAGAGTCTGGGAAACTAAAGTGCCTGTAAATGACTACCTGCTGTTGCCACACTCTGTAAGCTACTATCCCCTAGAATCACATATGTGACTCATCACTCCCTCTTACGAGGGAAGTCCTTTTGGACCACTCCAAGCTTGTCCCTGAAGTACTCAAACTTTACCTTTGACAGAGGCTTGGTCCACACATCTGCTATATGCTCGTCTGTGCCAATATACTGGAGCTTCACAACTCCCTTTTGCACCAGATCTCAGATATAATGGTACTTGATCTCGACGTGCTTGGACTTGTCATGAAACACATGGTTCCTAGACAACTTTATACATCTCTGGTTGTCACAAAAAAGACAAGTCACCTCCAACTCGAGATCAATCAGCCTCGCAAGCAAATTTCAAAGCCACACAACTTCGCTACTAGTTGAACATGCTGCTATATACTCTGTCTTGGCCGTAACGGGTGCCACACTAGTCTGCTTCTTGCCGAGCCACAAAATCATAGCCTACCCCAAACTGAAGCAACATCCTGATGTACTCTTCCAACCTGTGACACTACAGGGCCAATCTGAATCAATATAGCCTTGCAGTCTTATCTTACGATCTAAAACATATCGGAGTCCAAAGTCTATTGTACCCTTCAGGTACCTTAATACGTGCTTTGCCGCAATCAAGTGAACACGTCTTGGTTCAACCATATATCGACTCAAAGTTTTCACCTCAAAGCATATATCTGCCTGTACATGGTGACATCCATTGTCTCTGAAGAAGTATCACTCAATAATTTCAGGTTCGTCACCATCAGTGTGGGCATGGATTTACAATCTATCATTTCAAATCTCTTCAGGATTTCTACCACATATTTTCCTTGGCTAAGGAAAATCTCGTCCGATTTTTGCCACACCTCTAGAACTAAGAAATAATGCATCATACCCAAGTCTTTCATCTCGAACTTTGTAGCAAGCTTCCTCTTGCACTTAGCGATGAGATTTTCGTTCCCTGTTAGAAACAAGTCATCCACATATAACAACAATATTACTTGTCCACTATCCTCAACCTTGTAGTAAAGGTTGGGATCTTCTTTACTCTTGGTAAATCCCAAGCTCATCAGAAAGCTGTCAATTCTACCGTACCATGCCCTGGGTGCTTGCTTCAATCCATACAAGGATTTCTTCAATCTGCACACATGTGTCTGCTTGTCATGTGCTTGAAATCCTTGTGGCTGCTCCATGTACACTTCCTCTTCCACTACACCATTCAGAAAAGTTGTCTTCACATCCATATAAAGTATCTTCCATTTCATTACTGCAGCTATCGCACGTGTATTTCTAATCGAAGTGTATCTCGCCACAGGAGAAAATGTCTCCTCATAATCCATTCCCTTTTTCTGGGAGAACCCACGAGCCACAAATCTTTCTTTGTACTTCTCGATACTGCCATTTGCTAAATGTTTCGTCTTGTAAATCCATTTGGAACTCACAATTGATTTCTCTTTTAGTCTTGGAACCACATCCCAAACATCATTCTTAATGATGGATTGGTATTTTTCAATCATGGCGTCCTTCCATGCTTTCTTCTTTGCATCCTCTTCATAACATGTATGCTCAACATCAATGATATCACATAACAATGCCACGTAACTGTAATATGGTCGAGGTTTCTTGCTTTCTCTGAAAGATCCATCTAGAGCACCATACTTCTTGGCATCTTGAATAATATCACGAGCCCAAGATGGTCTTCTTTTATTCGTACTTGTTTCTGCAGGTCTTTGTGGTTCTGCCATGTCATGGTCCTCTGGACCATGCTCTTCTGGCACAACATCATTACGTGCATCTGTATCTACAACTCTAGGAGCTTCAGGCTCCTCATCATGGATCTCATTTGTATGATGTTGCCTCGATCTACTGAAGGCTGCATCCTCATCGAAGGAAACATCTCTACTAATCTCGATCTGTCTGTAACCAAGGATGTATACTCTATATGCCTTCGATGTCTCACTATATCCAACAAATATACCCTTCTTGCCCGAAGGATCCAACTTCAATCTCTTATCTTTGGGAACATGCACATACATTGGACAATCAAATATCCTCAGGTGGCTGACCTCTGACTTTTCTCTTGAAAACATTTCTTCTGGTGTCTTGTTCCCAAGTACATGGCGAGGACTTCTGTTTTGCACATATACAACGGTCCTGGATGCTTCTGCCCATAGATGCATCAGTACATGATGATCATGAATCATACCCTTTACTGCTTCCATTATGGTTCGGTTATTTCTTTCTGCCACACCATTATGCTCAGGATTGTAGGGAGTAGAGAGCTCCCTTTTAGTCCCAACTTCTTTGCATAATGCTTTGAATTCATCCGATGTGAACTCTCCTCCATTATCTGACCTTAAAATCTTTATCTTCTTTTCATAAATATTTTCTACAAGGGCTTTGAATTCCTTGAACTCAATGAATACTTTGCTTTTTGTTTTCAAGAAATAAATCCAAGTTTTATGTGAGAAATCATCAATAAATGAAACATAATATACGTACCTGCTAAGTGAAGTGGCTATCATCGGTCCACACATGTCTGAGTGCATGATGTCCAAAAATCCTTTGGCTTTGTTGTCATTTCTTGGAAACAGATTCTTCATGTTCTTTCCTTGTGCGCATCCCTTGCATATACCATCATGATTCACCTGAATCTTTGGCAAACCTGTCACCATCTTTCTCATGATCGGTAATGCTTTGTAGCATATTATGTGAGCAAATCTTCTATGCCATAGCTCACTCAGATTTACTGTAATGTGAACTAATGTTGAATCTAAGTGTCCCTTTAATTTGTATAGACCTCTTTCTTGAATACCAATCACAATAGCATCATCAATATAATTTCCTCTTGACCACATAAGAACTTCACCATCAATGAAAACAAATCTAAATCCTTTCTCATCCAATGCCGAGATAGAAAGGAGATTCTTCTTCAAACCAGGTACATACAAAATATCTTTCATCTTCATAGGCATTCTGGAATCTAGCCTGTAAGAGGCTTCTCCTACCCCTTTAATGGGACACTCATAGTCATCATCGAGCTTCACCTTATGAGGTGAATCCTTCTGAACCAGTTTTGAAAGAGAATCCTTGTAACCGATCATGTGCTTAGTGTTGAAATTTTAAATTTTCTAGTTACACAATTACAATTACTTAATCCAATAGCAACTGTAGTAGGATCACTGAAAGATACACAATCACATTTACAATATAACACAAATATTGTCCTGGGAAACCCTCGTGGGGGAGAAAACCCAACAACCGAAATCCTCAATATAGATCCCTTCAACCAGTACAATGATGCACTATAGCTCTCCAAGAAAGACCAAGACCAAAACACCAAAAGAACCAGTCTCCAAGACTAGCGCGCTGGACCTTCTTATGCGCTCCAAGATGCACAAGAGAAGTGTGTGAGTGTGTGTCCAAATGAGAGGAGCCTATCCTCTATTTATACACAACAGTGTCTCATGAGGAGACATGACTCTTCACATAACTAACCCATAATAAGTAAAATACCAATAATATAATAATTTCTGTTGAGCGGACTTGTACAATATAATTAATAATAACCTTTTAAAGGTTTGACTAAAACAAATATACACAAATATCTTCCGTAGTTACACCAAAAATATTAACACTCCCTCTTAACTAGGAAGGTATTTTTTCCAGGCACAGACTCCAAGTCTGATATCACACAAGCTCACATCCATTGACTATTGAACACACGAATCTATACATCCTCGGATATCCATAGTGCAACATGACTTCACCCCATGCAACCAAGGTCTGTCCCCAGGACATCTAGTGCCTGCGATGCATCAATACTTGATCATGTGCACTCTTGTCTCAGTGCCAACCCTCACATATCCATAATGCAACATGACTTCACCCCATGCAACCAAGGTCTGTGGGTAGCTCTCAATAGCTACAACATGCCCCCATGACATCCACTCCCTGCGGTGCATCAGTACCTGATCATGTGCATTCCTATCTCAGTGCCAACCCTTTTTCATGTTGGATGAGATTTTTCCATCTGTCACTCCCTCTGAAGAGGGACCACACCAAGCTTGTTCCTGAAGTACTCAAACTTCGTCCTTGACAACGGCTTGGTGAACACATCCGCAACCCGATCCTCGGTAGTCACGAACTGGAGCCTCACTACTCCCCTTTGTACCATATCCCCGATATAGTAGTATTTGATCTCAATATGCTTTGACCTGTCATGGAACACCTGGTTCTATGACAACTTCATGCAACTCTGGTTGTCACACCAAATGCAGGTCGCCTCCAATCTGAGACCAAATAACCCATACAACAACTTCCAAAGCCATACTGCTTCTCTACTCGCTACACATGCTGCCACATACTCAGCGTCAGCCGTACTGAGTGCCACACATGATTGCTTTCTGCTGCTCCACGAGACCATACTAGAGCCAAGACTGAAATAGTATCTGGAAGTGCTCTTCCGGTCAGGAATAATGCCGACCCAATCTGAATCTGAGTATCCAATTAATCCAAACTCATGTTCAGATCTATACTAGAGACCATGATCTAGAGTACCCTTAAGGTACCTCAACACATGTTTTGCTGCAACCAAGTGAACCTGTCTGGGCTGCTCCAAATGCTAACTCAGGGTGTTCACAACAAAACATATATCCGGTCTTGTGTTCGTCAAATACATCAACGAGCCCACTATCTTCCTGTATAAGGTAGAATCCACAATCTTTGAAGTTGTATCCTGCAACAACTTAAGATTTGATACCATCGGCGTAACCATGGCCTTATAGTCCAACACCTCAAACCTCTTCAAGATTTCCACAGCATACTTTCCTTGATTTCGGAAAATCCCATCTGATCTCTACCAAACTTCTTGTCCCAAGAAGTAGTGCATCATTCCTAAATATTTCATCTTGAATTCTGCAGCCAATTTTCTCTTACATTCAGTGATGAGATTTTCCGCACCTGTTAGAAACAGGTCATCTACATACAATAGTAGAATCACCGGTTCACCATCCTCAACCTTAAAGTAAAGGTTAGGATCTGCACTGCTCTTGGTAAAACCCAAGCTCATCAGAAAATTGTCAATCCTACCATACCATGCTCTAGGTGCCTTCTTCAACCCATATAAAGCCTTCTTTAATATGCACATGAGTCTCCCTGTTATGTGTCTCGAATGCAAGTGGTTTCTCCACATAAACTTTCTCTTTTATTTCACCATTCAAGAACGCTGTTTTTACATCCATTTGGTGCACCTTCCATTTAATCATAGTGGCCAATGAAAGTATAGTCCTGATCGAGGTATATCTTGCCACGAGAGAAAAAGTTTCTTCATAGTCAATCCCTTCCTTCTGAGAGAAACCTCGAGCCACAAATATTTCCTTATATTTTTCAATACTCCCATCAGCTGCATGTTTCGTCTTGTAGATCCATTTCGAACTCACCACAGATTTTTCCTTTGGTCCGAGAACCACATCCCAGACATCATTCTGCATAATGGATTGGTATTCCTCTGCCATGGAATCTTTCCATATTTGATTTTTTGGAGCCTCTTCATAATTGGAAGGTTCTCCATCCATTAAGTCACACAAGCATGCCACGTAGCTGGAATACGACTTCGACTTCTTACTTTCCCTGAAAGATTTCTCTGGGGCACCAATTCTTTCTATATCTCTAATAAGCTCTTGTGCCCAAGCTGGTCTTCTCTTGCGAGAAGGTATCTCATCTGGTTTATGAGGTTCTACCATGTCATGATCCTCTCAAATGACTTCCTCTGGTTCAACTGCGTCTAGAAATTTAGGAACTTCATTCTCTTCTTCATGTGCCTCTTTTGCACGGATCTGTTTAGGTTTACTGAAAGCTGCATTCTCATCGAAGGTTACATCTCGACTGATCTCCACTTTTCGGTGACCAGGAATGTATATCTTGTAAGCCTTCGATGTGTCACTGTAACCAACAAATATGCCCTTCCGTCCGGAAGGGTCCAACTTTGTCCTCTTTTCCTTGGGGACATGAACAAATATAGGGAAACCAAATATTCTGAAATGGATGACTTCTGGCTTCTCTCCCGAAAACATTTCCTCGGGTGTCTTGTTTTCAAGCACCTTATGGGGACTTTTATTCTGCACGTACACTATCGTTTTTGTTGCTTCTACCCACATATGCATAGGAAGATCTTGATCATGGATCATGGCCTTTACTGCTTCCATGATTGTTCGATTCTTCCTTTCAGCTATTCCATTCTGCTGAGGGTTATAGGGAGTAGAAAACTCCCTCTTTTTTTAAGAATTCTGTTAAATTTTGAGCTATTATTAGGTTTCTTTTCAATTTACTAGATAACAATATCATAGGTAGGATCACTGAGAGAAACACAATCACAAGATACACAACATTTATCCTAGGAAACCCTCATGGGGGAGAAAACCCAACAAAAACTTCCTTAATATAGATAGCCAACACAATGCCAAGATAATAAACCAAAACACTAGAGAATATCCAACACTGAGCAATGCGCCTCTCTCTTCCTTCTTCTCCCAACTGTAGCTACCAAACTTGTGCACTTGATCAACTAATGAGTGAGTGAGATAATGAGGCGTTGGCTTCCTTTATTTATACAAGTTGGCAGGTGCTGGAAAGGTGTCTCTTCACTGGGCAGGGCCGACTTGTTTTGTTAGTGGTTAAAACCACTTTAATTAGGTCCGTGGGCCGACTTTTTAATTTGCATAATACAATTAGGGTTTGACCAATCCGCAAAAGGGGATTTGGTCAATTACAATGCCCGACATGATCAATCCACAAAAGAGGATTGATCAGATGAATAATAACTCAATAATATATAGAATACTCTTTGTAGTTACAATATTTCAACACTCCCCCTTAACAAGAAGGGTATTCTACAACATCAGGAGAGAGAGAGGGCAACAACATCAACAACATCTGGAACACTGACTGACATATCTATAAATCATCAAAAGTTTTTCTCATCATCAATATCATCATTCACATCAAGGAGTTGAAATGACATCATCATCATCATCTGCATCAACATGGATTAGTATAACACTAATACATCATCATCAATAACAACACAAGGCTGATACAACATCAACAACAACAACATCACAACACGAAGGATGGAGCATCACCAACATCAGTGCTAGGCTGGAAATCTTCAGCACGAAACTGGCATCTCAACAACATCAGTACGAAGCTAGAATTATTTAGCACAACGCTGGCATCTCAACAACATCAGCACGAAGCTGGAAATCTTCAACACGAGGCTGGCATCACAACAACATCAACACAAAGATGGAAATCTTTAGCACGAGGCTTACATCACAACAACATCAATATGAAGCTGGAAATCTTCAGCACAAGGCTGGCATTACATCAACATCATATGCAACGGAATGAGGCAGGTGCAACAACATTTTGTGGTACTCTGACAGTCCCTAAGGAGCTGCCTAGGAATCATAAGATTCCCTAGGATATAAAATCCTAATGGAGCTACCATGTGGTACTCTGACAGACCGTCCTTGCCGAACCTTCGGGATCTGCCCAGGAATCATAAGATTCCCTTGGATTATAAAAATCCTAACGGAGCTACCACTACTGACCAAAGCTAGCATATACATGCACAAGTACTCTGACAGCCCGTCCTTGCGGACCTTCGAGATTTGTTTAGGGATGATCAATCCCTGTAGATTTTCTGAGGTCCTATGAGGCTGCCACCTAAGGTCTGTCCTTGACCTTAGTATGGCTCTAAGGTTAAACTGTGTGGTTGTCTTCTCTTGCTGTTTTAGGACATCAAACAATCACCAAACTTTGTGCTCAATATTTTGATGGTTAAGTGCTCTTTTAAGGTGCCCTTGCAGGGGTTTTCTTTACTCAATGTTAACACATGCATAATACATTAAAACACATAACACTACCTCTAGATCTTTTAACTTTAAAATGCCGATCTACACTTCTAAGCATGCATAAATTTGACACAGGTATTTTTGGTCAACATGACCTTGGATAACCCCCCCCGGGGAAAACTAGTTTGGGATATATGTCTATATGATGATGATCAAAGCATGAGATACAACAAGTAATACAATACAAAGGAACCTGTATACATAGCAAGCTCCTCACGAGCCTTGCCACAAGATCCAGTGAGATATGCGCCCAAACTCAGGTGTGCCCTCTCCCTTTGTTGCTCTCTCCACTAAAATGAAGCGCTCTCCTTCCTCTTTGACCCAATGAAGAAATCCATCCACAGAAATGTGCTCTCCTATGCTGCCTCTCCACTGAACCTATCATAACTGGCTTCCTCCAAGCGAAACTGCTACAGGGTAGCTGTGCATCCACTCCTATGGTGCGCCCTCCTCCTAGCAGATGTGATCACCATCAAATAACTGAGGCCTAAGCTAGATGCCTCTCTCCATGGAAGCATGCACCCAAGCTCTCCTCTCCCAATTCTTCCATCCTCATCCTCTTGCCCTTTCTCCTTCTCCTCAAGTGAACATAACAAGGAATGAACTCTCTTTGCCCCTTGCGCCCTCCTTTAGGATGCATAAAGAAACCTAAAAGAATGGGTGGATGAGATCTCACATCTCATCTCTAATTAATGGTTGAGATCATCTCACATATATCTCAACTCAAAACCCACTTCACTTGAGTTTCCATAGTTTCCACTTTATGCCTATTAATTCACCCACTTTGTGAATTAATTGTTACTTTATGCTAAAATGACCAAATTTCACTTTTGACTTAAATCTCCTAAGTCAAAGTGAAATTAGACACAAAGTACATAGTACAAGGGTAATAGTCTCCCCCTTTGTGTTTAGAGAGTCATAAACACATGGGAACCACTTTCCAAGGTACTCAAATCACAACAATCCCCTAGTATATAAAATTCTAAATGAGCTACCTGCTATTGGTCAGGATACCATAGTATCATCAACACTACTCCCCCTTTCGAGGGAGGTCCTTTCGGACTATACCAAGCTTGTCTCGAAAGTATTTGAACTTTACACGAGACAGAGGCTTGGTCTGCAACCTTCTCATCTGTGCCAACATATTGGAACTTTAAGGCTCCTCTCTACACCATATCACGAATGTAATGATACTAGAGCTCTATGTGCTTCAACTCATCATGGAATACATCATCTTTATACAGCTCTGGTTATCACATAGGATCACAGTGGTTTCCATCTCCAGATCAAATACATCTGTCAACAACATCCGAAGCCATATTGCTTCACAATCTGGCGGAACATGCAACAATGTATTCTGCTTCTGTCGTGCTGGGAGCAATGCTAGATTGCTCCCTACTCTGCCATGAAGTCATGGATGACCCCAGATTGAAACAACATCCTGAAGTGCTCTTTTTATCAGAAACACTTCGAGATCAATCTGAATCAGTATATCCATACAATCTGAAGTCATGATTTCTAGTATAACATAGACCAAAATCCAATGTACCCTTAAGGTATCCCATCACATGTTTTGTATTGTGATGTATCTGACGTTTACACAATTACAATTACTTAATCCAATAGCAACTATAGTAGGATCACTGAAGATACACAATCACAGATACAATAGAACACATATATTATCCTGGGAAACCCTTGTGGGGGAGAAAACCCAACAACCAAAATCCTCAATATAGGTTTCTTCAACCAGTACAATGATGCACTATAGCTCTCCAAGAAAGACCAAGACTAAAACCAAAACACCAAAAGAACTAGTCTCCAAGACTTGCGCGCTGGACCTTCTTATGTGCTCTAAGATGCACAAGAGAAGTGTGTGAGTGTGTGTCCAAATGAGAGGAACCTGTCCTCTATTTATACACAACAATTTCTCATGAAGAGACATGACTCTTCACCTAACTAACCCATAATAAGTAAAATACCAATAATATAATAATTTCTATTGAGCGGACTTGTACAATATAATTATAATAACCTTTTAAAGGTTTGACTAAAAAAAATATACAAGAATATCTTCCGTGGTTACACCAAAAATATTAACACTTAGAAGCACCACTATCAATAAGCCATGTGTCACTTCCATGAGTGACTGTCCCTGCAAGAGATGATATCAATACATATTCTTCACTTGAATCATCTTCTTTTGCATTCTTCTGAACAAGTTCATTGTCTTCTATGGCATGAACATGATGTCTTTTATACTTTCCTTTTCTGATATGATCTTTAATGTTAGGACAATTTCTAGCAATGTCTCGTCTTCTGGCAGATGTTGCATTTGTAACTTGAATAATCTTTTTGAGTCTTTTGAGACTTCTGTGACTTTTGAAATTTCTTGGGGGGAAAATCCTCTTTCCTTCTCTTTTCTTTTCTTGCATGTGATGCTAATGCTTGATCATCATTGCCCAACTTTTCTTCTCTTACTTCCAATCTAGCTTCTTTTTGAGTACAATCTTCCCATAGCCTGCTGAACTTTGTTAGCTTTCTTCTGGAACATATTCCCTAAATAAATGATTCCCAACACTTTGGGAGACCATTCAACGTAGTCATTACTAGTTCAACTTCTTCAATTGTGTCTCCAATGGCTTCAAGCTGTTCTTTGATTTGAGACACCCTCGTGAAGTAGGATTGAATGGTTTTTGAATTCTGTATCTTCACATTCTTGAGCTGTGTCCTCAATGTCATCTTCCAGTTGATATTCTTGCCTTCATATAATCAGGATAAAGCATCAAACATCTGTTTTGGAGTCTTCAATGATGAGACATGAGGGATCAAGTGATCCTTGATAGAATCTGCAATAATCTTTTTTTCTTTAACCATGTTCTTCTTGTGCTTAGCTTTAGCCTCATATCCCTTTGGCTCTTGAACTTCTTCTTCAATGAATCCTTCTAAATCATTCTCCTCTAGAATGAACATTAATCTATATTTCCATGCTCGAAAGTTATCAACACCCTCAAGCTTCTCATTAAGCTTAGTGCTGGAAGTCATTTTGCCCCGAGATTTATAAAATATGACAAAAATTAAAATTTTGCAAGAATGAGTTTTGATCTTACCGGTGAGTGCACTATGCCAAGGCGACCTCCCTTCTTGGTCCAGATTTTTGAGTGGAACGAACTGATTAACAGACTGAATACAATAAACACATAGATATGAAGAATAACACATATATCCAGTGAACAATATGTTCTATTGAATAATGAAATAGGCTGAAACTGTAAAACTGCAGAACTGAAACACTTGTTCGAATGGTGGTAGTTATCTCTGAGAAGAGATGTGGCTGCTATGCGCATCCGTCTGAGCAGAATGAATTACAATGAGGATGTAGAGGCCTTTTTGATAATACTCATGAATGCCAAAACCCTAGACATCCAAAAACCTAACCCTAGGAGGTGAAACATCAAAAGTCATGTGGGCCCCTATGGGTAAGTTGGTACCTCATCTTCCCGGGGTTGTAACTTTTGCATACGACCTTCGTTTTAGGCACATTATAGTTCGTTGGAAAGGTCTTTCAGAGAACTACACATTCTGCTGTCGAAATCTGACTTCATTTAAAATTTGGCAGTGGCAAGCCAAAAAAACATTGTTTAGGCCTCCAAAACGACCCTGAAAGTACAACAAGATGTGTTGACATGAAAACATACAAAATAAGTCAGTTGGATTAGGTGATAGGCCACCAATATCCACTTGGAATATGTGTGGGGCTTCATACAACCCCAAAAGTGTAGAACCCACAATTACAAAGAAATACAAAAGAACACGCTGAACTAAAAACAGACAAAAGGAGCCAGTTGGAATAGGTGGGTGGCCACCAATAGCCAACTAGATCAATCCTCCCCCATTAGGAAGAAATGGTCTCCATTGGGTTGAGTTCCCCCATCAGGTGAGGAAACTTCTGCTGGATTTGGCCCTGGGTGAGCCACTTGCCTTGGTGTAGGAGTTGCTCTGCCTTGAAAACCCGATAAAGCTGGATCTTCTGCTGGCGAGTGCCCTTGACCTATGTGTCCACTATCTGATCAGTGGATGCTTGTTCCATGCATTCAGGGTTGAGCTCTGTGGGTGTCAGTTGTTCTGCGATCTTTGAGGTGTCCAATAATGGTGGAAAATATGGTCGAAGGAGGTCCACATTGAACATTGGGTGCATGCCAAGAGATGTGGAGTGTTGAGCTCAAAAAAATTGCTACCCATAGCCTTGGTGATAGTGTAAGGCCCATAATGAAGTGGGTGGAGCTTCTGATGGGGCCCTGTGAGACGCTCCTCCTGCAAATGTAACTAGACTTTGATGCCAACCTGAAACTGGTGTGGTACCCTGTGTTGATCATGGCGCGACTCGTACTTAGCATTGGATTTCTGCAAAATCTCCTGGACCTGTTGGTGGATGTGCTGAATCCGCTCAATGAATCTGGTGGCTTTGTCGATCGCAGACTGATCATGGGAAGAGTCTGTCTGTGTGGTGGCAAGAGGAAGTGCAATCCCATGGTGGATTGATGGATCGAACTGAGGAAGTGCAATCAATGGGTCCGAAGGGTTGGAATCCCATCCTCACTTGAAATGAGCTATGGCCGATGGAGCTATGGAGAGCCCTATTGTAACTGTGTTGAACATAGGGGAGACTCTCATCCCATGTACGTGGATTCTTAGAGTTGTACATGCGCAGGATATGCACAATCATCTGATTGACGACCTCTACTTGGCCGTCTGTTTAGGGGTGGAAACCAGTGGATTTTGTGAGCTTGGTGTCCAAAATGTGTTGAGGAACCTGCTGTCTTGGTCAGAGATGATGGTCCGTGGTATCCCAAAGTGGACCCACACTCGTTCGAAGAAGAGCTTGGCAATATCTGCCACTGTGATATTCTTCTTGTAGGTTGTTAGTGTTGGATTACTGAGAGGGGGGATGAATCAATAATAGAGCAATTTAATCCTTTTTAACCATATAATCCAAGTGTTATATCAATGAAGCATTATCATCCAATAACTGCAGAGTAAATAA
>JZKD02S1240242.1:851151-869784 GCA_000966675.3 Picea glauca
AATTATAATACACTCATTACTTCACTTTATTATTTACCTTTTAAAATCTCTTAAACCACTTTGACTACTTTGACCTTTTGGGGCTTCTAGATGACATATGAGGGTCTTCCAACTTTGTAATGCCATAACTTTCAAACCGTGAGGAGTTATGTGATGTTCCACATACCACTAGAAATGTCATGACATGTACTATCCATATAGAATAGTATTATTTGAAAATATATCATAACTCATACCGTTACCCATCACACAAACTTGTGTCCATTACCCAAACCTGGGGTCTCCAACTTCTCATGGCCATAACTCTCTAATCGTGAGGAGTTATGTGACGTTCCACATACCACCGGAAATGACATGACAAGAACTATCCATCTAGGATAGTTTCCCTGACAAATTCACTGTCCTTCATCTCATTATTCCACAATTAAGAGTGGGTTCTCTTACTCCACAAAACGTCTTCCCGTGAGGGCTTTCACCATAAGGGGACCACTTTGGAGTTCATTTATATTTACTTTTTATCAAACATGACAGAACAATAATGAGTCATATTTACATTAAACAATCTTGGGTCCATTACCCAAACCTTTGTGCTACGGGACTTTCTTTAAGGGTTGACATCAATGACAACCATCCTTAATCAACAACAAGGATGGCCATCTTCGAAAACTGATCAACGAACACAAATACACAGTCATTGCCTTTCTTGGTGGACGAAATACCAGACATGTAATCCATTGAGATGGATTCCCAAGGATTCTTGGGAGTAGGAAGAGGGTTGTATAGGCCTTGCTTCTTGATGGCTGGCTTGGCAATGGCACAAACAATGAAATATCTAATATACTCGTTGTTACTTGTTGAAGTTTTGGCCAATAAAAATGTTTTGCAGAACGACCACAGTTTTCTCCACACCAAAATGTCCTTCCATTCGACTGTAGTGGGCTTCCCAAATCAGCTTTGTACGCTCGCTTGTAGGAACACAAAGATGGCCCAGGTGGCATAATAGTTCGTCCTGAATGTGAAAATCGGTGACAGTTGCGCCTGGACCCAAGAGCTGATAGGTGGTGGCGAAGTCCAGACCTTGTTAATAAAGTTGGGGCCACTCAGATGCTTCATGTTCATAGGAATGGAGCACAACGGTGAGTGCAGACACATGAGGTCGACTGAGGCAGTCAACAACACGATTTGAGATACCTGTCTTATATTTGATGTTGAGATGGAACTATTGCAGGTATATGGACCACTTCTGATGGTGGTCGTTCTGCAATTTTTCTTGTGTCTATATGAACTTGAGAGGCTTGTGATCAATGCGTATGATCGTCTCCTTTCCCAAGATGTAATGTTTCCATTGACGACATGCTTGTACAATGAAATACATTTCCTTGTCATAGGTGGGGTATTTCCAGACAGTATCTGAGAGTGTCTCACTATGGTATGCCACCAGATGACCGTGTTGAGTGAGAACTGTGCCCACATCATAGTCATATGCATTAGTCTCAATCTCGAACAGTTGTTGCATATTGGGCAATGAGACCACTGGAGCTGAGCACAAGCGATGCTTCAGATCATTGAATGCTCGTTGTTATTCCTCCCCCCCACATCAACTTGGCCTTGCCACGATCCTTGGTCACCTGGCTGAGGGCCCATGCAATATGGGAGAATCCCAACATGAACCGTTGGTAGAAGTTGGCTAGTCCCAAGAAGCTTCGAAGCTCGGTCAATGTGGTCAGGGCTAGCCAGTCAGAGATGACTTGGATTTTAGCTGGATCAACATGTACCCCATGCTCATCAACAATGTAGCCCTAGTATTGGACCTTGTTCATGCCGAAAGAACATTTTTCCAAGTTGGCATATAGCTTGTGCTTTCGCAGAGTGCTCAAAATCTGCTGAATATGCCACATCTGCTCCTGCCACGTTCTGCCGAAGATGAGGATGTCATCCAAATATACCACCACAAAGGAGTTAGTGAAGGGTCTCAATACATCATCCATCAACCTCATGAAAATGGCTGGTGCATTTGTTAAGCCAAAGGGCATGGCTAGCCATTCAAAGAGACCTTCTTTAGATTTGAAGGCTATCTTCCACACATCAATTGGTTCGATGGGAACCTAGTGGTAGCCAGACTTTAGGTCAATCTTGCTGAAGAACTTTACCCCCTTGAGTTGGTCAATATGGTCATCAATCTTGGGAGTGGGGTATCGCTTCTTGACAGTGATTTTGTTTAAGGATCTGTAATCAATACAGAGTCGCCAAGTCCAATCCTTCTTCTGCACCAGTACAATCGGGCTTCCACAAGGGGCGGAGCTGGGTATGATGTGCCCCTTTTGAAGCAGCTCTTGGATCTGACGCTTGATTTCATCATTTTCCATCATCGAGTGATGATAGACTGGTCCATTAGGTAGAGGTGCACCGGGGGTTAGATCAATTGGATGCTTGACTTGACAGTGTGTCGATACCCCTGTAGGTGAGGAGAAGATGTCTTTGTATTCTTCCATAATCCTGTCTACTTGTTTCTGCTGCAAAGAGAGGTTCTGTGTAGAGGCCATTGATGTGGCAATGACCTTCTGCTTACTGTGAGCACATATCACAAAGAAGAACTTCCCGGTTTGTGAGATGACCTTACTGCATTGCTCAACAAAGATTAAAGAAATAACAGTAGGCAGCGCTACCTATGGTATCTTGTACAATTTTCTACCCAGTGTAATAATAACACTGTGGGGTCTAGACTCATACACAACATGATGTTTCCACAAATATGGTTGTCCTAAAAGAACATCACAAACTTCAAGGGGAGCAATATCACATAGTGCCTCATCTTTTAAAGGCTTTATGCCATAGGGAAGACAAAACTGTTCGCTGATACAAAGATCTCTTCCTTGGCGAGGCCAACCGATGGTGTAGGGTTGCAGGTGTGGTGTCCTTGGCAGACCCAGCCGCTTGATGACCTCTGCTGAAATCTAGTTCTTTTGACTACTGCTATCGACAATGAAATGAAGCGGAGCCCCCTTTATCCACATCTGTGAGTGAAAGAGGCGTTCCTTTTCCTCTGGTTCTTCTGGTTCGCTTGGCCGTACTTTGGTGGTAGCGATAGTGGAACTGGGTTCAACATCGATAATTTGCTTCCCTCCTGCAGGATTTGATTTAGAATCAGAATTGACCTTTGTCTCGGAAGCCTTGAGTTCTGCCATGAGTGACTGCTTGGAGCGACATTCTTCGGTGTTGTGCCAAGGGATTTTAAGGTACATACACCATTTTCCCGTGTCCTTCTTCATCTTCTCATTGCCCTTCTTGTGTTGCGGCTTGGACTAGTTGTCCTGAGGGCGACCATCTCGACTTGGTCCCTTGCTGTGTGGGTTGGGGCCGCATTTTCCCTGCTTCGGCTGTGAGGGGTTTGCAGATCCAAACTCTTKTCTTTTTTGCTTAAATTTATGCTCRATCTTGACAATGCATCTGTAAGCCGTGCCTAATGAGGCGATGTCCAGAAACTCCATTTATGTTTGAATGTATCTATGCAAACAACYGCGGTATCTGATCACCAGATGACGCTCRGAGTTTTTGATASCCAATTTGGTGCGCAGGGTATGGAAAATATTGGTGAAATATGGTACTTTCTGGTCCCTTTCTTGACGTAGGGTGGTCCATCTAGTGTATTGTTCCTTGTAGCTTTCAATAGGGTAGTATTGTTTTTTAATGACATTCCGGAAGGAATTCCATGTAGGGGCCACAAAAAACATTGCAGATTCCTCTATGACCATTTTCTCAGAGTAAGTATCGCACCAGTCTTTAACATGGGGAACAACCTTGAGGAGTGAAAAAGTGATATTTTCACTATTGGAAAAACTGTGGACCGAAAAATACACTTCGAGCATATTCAACCATTTATCTACAACATCCACATCTATTAGTCCTTCAAATAATGGAACATCAAAATTTACCTATACCTTGAAGGGGGTTGCATGGTTGCTTGATGAAGATGCTTCTCCTTTGAGAAACTGTCAAAGGATTTGCGCAAAGTTGTCCATCATTTCGTTCCTTTGTCTCACGAGGGCTTCCTCGAGCAAAATTTTAATAGGATCTTCTGCTCCATCATTTCTTTTCATCCCCCCATGGGTTGTTGTCAGGCTCGACGCAACTGATCTTGCAACGCCTTGATTGGTTCGAGTCCCAACTTATTGTCCCCAGATCTTGTCGGTGACATGCACGAAGAAAAATAAATGAAGAGCAGACTGCTCTGATACCACTGATCCATATTTAGGAGTGGAAAGAACTGATTAATATACTGAATAGAATAAACATAGAGACATGAAGAATAACAACAATATCCACTGAACAATATCTTCTATTGAATAATGAAATAGGTTGAAACTGTAAAACTGCAGAACTGAAACATTTTCTCGAATGGTGGTAGCTATCTCTGAGAAGAGATGGGGCTGCTACGTGCATTCGTCTGAGTATAATGAATTACAATGAGGCTCTAGAGGCCTTTTTGATAATACTCATGAATGCCAAAACCCTAGACATCCAAAAACCTAACCCTAGGAAGTGAAACGTCAAAAGTCAAGTGGGCCCTTATGGGTAAGTTGGTACCTCAACTTCCCGGGGTCATAAAGTTTGCACACGACCTCTGTTTTAGGCATGTGATAGCCCGTTGGAAAGGTCTTTCAGAGAACTACACATTTCATCATTAAACTCTAATCTCGTCTACAGTTTGACTGTGGCGAGCCAAAAAAACACTGTTTAGGCCTCTAAAACGACTCTGGAAGTACAACAAGATGTGCTGACATGAAAACATACAAAACAAGCTAGTTGAATTAGGTGAAAGGCCACCAATATCCACCTGGAAGATGTGTGGGGCTTCAGACAACCCCAAAAGTGTAGAACCCACAATTACAAAGAAGTGCAAAAGAATGTGATGAACTAAAAGTGGACAAGAGGAGCCGGTTGGAACAGGGGGGTGGCCACCAATAGCCAACTGGATCACTTCATCAAGGATTTGCTCCAACTTCAGCCTTTAAATGCCCAAACGTCTTGACCTAGGGTTTTATGAGGAAACCCTAATTTTCCAACTTTTGAATTTTGGAGATCTGATCCGGGGGAAAGATGCACCTTCCTTAGGCGACCTTCTTGGTGGCTTGAGAGTGCTCAACGAGCTTGACAATAGGGGAAAACTGATGATCTTCCTACCAGTGGTTAGACTGTCTTGAAGGAAACCAACTTTGAAACCATGTTAAAATTTTGGTATGCTCATTTTACTATAGACAATGTTACACCATTGTCACCCAACCATAGGCACTTACACGTACCACCCCCGAGCACAATAACCTTTTCTTAGATAGATTCCGTACACGAAGCAAGTCTTCTCAGATAAACCCTTACCAGAAATACCAACACAACTTCAACAACAACACAATACCAAGAGAGTGTACCTTAACCAAGAGAAACACACAAGAGAGAGATACCAGAAAGATTGAGCAAGGAGAGACTTCACCAAACCAACTACTATGTCACCTTCCCTAGACCTGCACCTCCTACTATGTCACCACTGCAACTGCTACTCCTCAAACTTGCACCCTAACTGAGTGAGTGAGAGAGTGTGTCAAATGAGCTAGTGGCTGCCTTTATTTATACTAGTGTGTCAAATGAGCTAGATCCTTCTAATTCTTTATTATTATTCTTCTCAGGCCGACTTCTTTTCTAGGGCATTTCCACATCTGTTTAATGGTTCTCTTGCATTCATAATCTTCTATTCTAAGCGCAAAGGTTATACTGAAGGTTAATACCTTCCGCAACTACCAAATCATCAACAAAATTAACTATTTTGGTGGTGTTTGTGAGCATATCTATGTGTTATGTTGATGTTTTTGAGTAAATTTGTCAAAATATGTGGGGTTTTGGGCATATTTACTAGATCTTTTTAATGATATGTTGTTTCTACATGTGTTTAGAGCTAGTATAAATGTGTTCTTACTCTAGAACTGTAGATTGGGAGAGGGAAGAACAAGTGTTTTTAGCATTTTACATTGTTTCAGTATATGGATTTGCATTTTGACTTGTACCAATGGCCTCTTTACTCAACATCACGTTGGAAGGCAACCAAAAGTTCTCTAGTAAGAACTACAATATGTGCAAGTAACATATGTTGGGAATTTTAAGTATAGGTGTTTGGTTGCTATTATTCTAGGTAAAGATACCTTACCACATGTTGTGGTTAGAGACCAAAAGAAATTTGATGAGCAAGATAGAGAATAAGTAATGTTACTTAAGTTGTTTGTGACATATAAAATGCTTCTCGAAGTCTAGACAAAGAAGACTTTAGGAGGGATTTGGAAGCATTTGTGAGAGTTGCATGAGACTTTAGACAAGGGAAGAGCCTTGTTCCCGAGGAATACATTGTTTTCGATCACGATGGATGAGAGCGCATTATTAAGAAGCATTTACTTAAGATCAAGGATATTAGAGAACAATTGGTGGCCATTGGTCGGAATATGAAAGAGGACATTGTGGTAATCATGCCAAAAAACTTACCATGTGCTTATGAGCACTTTATTGAGAACCTTAACATTACCATTACGAATGTTGTCCTGAAGTTTGATAGGTTGTGTAATAAGCTCTTATAGTAGGTTAGATGGAATAAACAATTTGGTAACAATGATAGAAAAGGCTTTTGCAGCAAATGTCAACTACAAAGGCAAGTGGACAAAGATGAAAGAGCAAGGCAACGATATTCAACCAAGAGTATGAAGAATATGACCCCAAGGGGGGCATATATGGGGTTAAATGTATATGATATGATCCCAACAAACACTCAAATATACATAAAATATAAAGAAAAGTAACTCCATGCATTGAGAATTAGATAGAAGAATTCATTTTAAGTCTTTTCGAGGGGGAAACCTCCTTTTACAATATAACAAATGGACAAGATTTGATGCTCCTAAAACAAGGTCTCCTTAGTGTATATATAGGAGACAAATGATACAATTAAAATTAAAGGGTCTAGCCGACCAATAAGGACAACACTAATATAACAATAGAGATGTAATAACTCAATATTTAGGGCTTAACATACCATTCCCCTTCAAACAAGTGTTTCTCTCAATGCTTGATTAGTTGTCAATGATTCTGTATGAAGAACTCATCTACCCATGACGCCTCTTCTATTGATAGGTTCTTCCACTTGATGAGGTACTTAGTAATTGCTCGATTTCGTAGTTGCTTGATCCTTGTTTCAAAGATTGTTTCTGGTTCTAATATGATTTTCTTTTCTTCATTAATCTTTAGTAAAATAGTTTTAACTGGGATTTTTTCATCGATTACTTTCTTTAATAAATAAACATTGACGATTGGATGTACATGTGAAGATGGAGGCAACTCCAATTTGTAAGCCATACTTCTAATCTTCTGCAACACCTTATAGGGACCATAGTATGTGGGTTCTAATTATTTCCCTTTTTAAGGGACATGTTTTTATGGTTGTAGCCTAAAAAATACCCAATCTCCACTTCAAATTTCCTTTAATTGTAATGTTCGTCTACTTGTTTCATCCTCATCATTAGGGGTTCAACTTGACACCAAGGCACTGTTTAGTTCCCAAGGTTGATATGAGAAAATTTGATGGTAAAGATCCGATATCATGGATATTCAAAATGGAACAATTTTATGATCTACACCAAATGCCCAATTTACAAAAGGTAACTCTTGCATCCTTGTATTTAGAACATGATCAATTTGTTTGGTACCAATGGCTTTGTGAAAGAATTTTTTTTTCTATTGTCTCTTGCTCCATTTTTATGGATGAATTGATAACACATTAAGGGGATATTAAGAGAAACACATCTTTTAGTCAATTACTAAATCTTCAACAAAGATGTCCAATTACAGAGCATATTCAACAATTCCAAAAACTAAGTATCAGAGTAAAGAACATTTCAGAAGAGAATTTGTTGCATCTCTTTATGGCATTTTAAAGAAAAGAATTCAACATGAGGTGCATCTCTTCGAACCTAAATCCTTGGAGCATGCTTTTAGTGTGGCTAGGAAATTTGTAAGTAAAATTATGGATATTAGAAGGGTGACCACTGGAAATGATAGAAATAACCATGTTCCCTCTCCTAACCTCACTCAAGCTACAAGGTTGATACCTCATCAAATGGATGAAAAAATAACGAAGAGACTATATTTCAATTTTGACAACAGATACAATAAGGGGCATACATATGGTGAGAGGAAATTATTTTATATAGATTGTGAAGAGAAAGAAGACCAAGACTGGGAACCATTGCAAGATTTAGAACTAGAAGAGACTACTCCAATTATATCTTGTCATGCATTGGCTGGCATTAGTACTCCACAAACTTTCAAGATAAAAGGATATATCGAAAATAAAAAGGTAACGATGTTGATTGATTTTGGTAGTACCCATAAGTTCATTGCAAATTAGTGAAACTATTCAATTGCTTTATATATCCAGTGCCAAAGTTTCAAGTAATGATTGCAGATGGAGGTACCATAAATTGTTCAGGGAAGTGCCATAGTATCAAGTTCACTATGGGGGAGTATTTATTGGATAGTCCCATGATTGCAATCCAAATGGGTGGTGTTGATGTTGTGTTAGGGGTCCAATCGTTACAATCATTGGGAACGACGACTTTTAATTTTCAGAACTTTTCATGAAATTTTCCTCGAAAATTGAATTCAGAGGTATCCAAGGGAAATTTGTTGAACATGTTGTCATCGATGTTAAGCTAAGGCATTTGCAAGCAAGGGGGAGTATCGAGGGGGAGTATCTTAAGATATATATATGTGTGTGTGTGCGTGTTTACAATTATATTGAAAATGAGTGCACGTGAAAAAGTAAAAAGTGAATTTTACTAGTATATTTAAAAATACACGTAAATAAGTAAAATAAATATTTTACAAGCTCATTGTTTCAAGTCCGTGGTTTTGGAAGTAAAAGTGCATGTAAAAAAAGTCAAAGAAAATATTTTACAAGCCCATGGTTTTGGAAGTAAAAGTGCATGTAAAAATTCAAATAAATATTTTACAATTGGTTTCAATCCCATGGTTTTGAAGGCCTATGGTATTTGCAAAGGTGAAATAAAAAAATAATTAATTATTTAATTAATGAATCGACACATCTTTTCAAAATGGGTCATGATGATGTATATAAATAAATGTAATATTTGAAGAGGAGAGTGTGAAATGAACAGAAATGTAATATTTGAAGAGGAGAATATGATATGAGAAAATATTGAATATCATTCCAAAATGAGAGTGTTGAAGAATAATATATATATATATATGTGTGTGTGTGTGTGTGTGTGTGTGTGTGAGAGAGAGAGAGAGAGAGAGAGAGAGAGAGAGAGTGAATGAAGAAATATCAAGCAGACTTGGTAAAGACCGATCCTGCAATCAGATTTTGTGGAGGCAGAAATGGCGAACAGATCTGGTGAAGGAAGAAATAACGAACATATCTCGTGAAGACAGAAGCAGCGAGCAGACGCGGTGAAGGCAATACAAATGTTCATCATCTTTTGAAGAATTTATATTGTAATTGAGGGTTGATGCCGCTCAAACAAAGATATTGGTGCCTCTTGTTAAGTCAATGCTTAGTGGTGGAGATTGGTTTCTTCAGTAGGTTAGTCCCTACAAATATATGTAAGAGTAGGTTGGTGCCTACTAGGATTTGTACCAGTCACGATTGGTGTCTCTGGTAGGTTGGTGCTTATAATTTTTTGTAACAATAGGTTGTGCCTACAAAATTATAAAGAAAAGTTTATGGTTTTCTCCCGGAAGGGTTTCTGCATAAATTTTGTGTATCGTGGTTAATCTTATGTATGAATGCTTTCTTATGGTCGATGAATATTTACATAAATAAAATATTGTCTTATACTGATTCACCACCCCTATTTTAGTATAAGTCTATGTTAAAAAAAATGGTATAAGAGCGGGTTCCTTTGGAAATAGTCTAACCGTTGGAAGGTAGATCTCGGGAGCACACATGGCCGACGAGGAAGGTTTCTCCACAAATAGGGATTCATTGTTTAACATAAGAAATTATTCCTTTTGGAGCATGAGGATGAGAACCTATTTAATGGTCTTGGTTTTGATATTTGGCAATCGATCGATATTGGTTATACAACCCCAACAATTCCAACGACAGATGTGATCGAGAAGAAGCCTAGTGAATACAATGCAAAAGCCATGAATGCCATCTTGTGCGGTCTATCAGAATCTGAGTTTGTCAAGGTGATGCATTGTAAATCGATAAAAGTAATTTGGGACAAGCTTCAAAATATCTATGAAGGCGATGACAAAGCTAAGAAGACAAAGTTTCAAACTCATAGAAGACAACTTGAGAGTCTAAAAGTGAAAGACAAAGAAAATATTGCAGTCTATCTCCTCCGTGTGGATGAAATTTTCAACACCATCATAGGCCTTGGTGAAACAGTTGAAGAACCGATGATTGTACAAAAGGTGTTAAGGTCACTCCCCTTAAGATTTAATGCAAAAGATTCCACTATTGAAGAAATGAAGGATCTTGATAAATTAACAATGGATGAATTGCATGGGATTCTCACTGTATATGAAATGAGGATTGAAAAAGAAAAACCATCAAAGAAACAAGAAGCTTTCAAAGCCTCAAAGAAGACGAAGAACAAAGAACACAAGTCAAACAATTGTTTTAGTTGTGAGTGAGATACAAAGGAAGCACATTTTGTGAGAAAACTCAGAAATGGATCTGATAAATACAAAGGTAAGATTCCCTTTAAATGCTTTAGTTGTGGAAAAGTATGATATTTTGTTGTTAAGTGTCCATATGCGAAAAATGAAAGTAGTGATGATGAATATGACCATAATGTAAAGAAAGGGAGAAAACATCATCAAAATAACCATAAACAAGACAAGCATGAAAATAACCCTTATAAGCATAATAAGAGTCCCTACTCAAAAGGGATTAGTGACTC
Organism: Picea glauca; assembly: GCA_000966675.3. Classification (NCBI taxonomy): domain Eukaryota; kingdom Viridiplantae; phylum Streptophyta; class Pinopsida; order Pinales; family Pinaceae; genus Picea; species Picea glauca. Next base: position 862,116 of record JZKD02S1240242.1, read on the forward strand.
ATTTGAAAAGAGCAGTGAAAGTAGTTTCGATAGTGATAGAAAATGAACTCTTTTTAGGGCAATCGAAACAAAGATTAATGAAGAAAAATGGAAAGAAACGATGGATTCAGAAGAAGATGAAAACGCTGAAACATATGGGGAAGTGGATCTTGAAGAAGAACTCATGTGTGTCTTAAGAGAAATAAATAAGCTTATGAAAAATAATTTGAAACAAAAGGAGTAGCGGTAGAAATATGAAGAAGAGCATCGTGATTCAAAATCCAAAATGTCAAAAATCCTTGAAGAAACAAAAAACATTATCATGAACCTAAAAGTTCAATTAGAAGAGGCAAGAAGGATAGAAGAAGTGGTGAAAATCCAGCTAAAGGAAAAGGAAGAAAATTGCTAAAAGCTATAATCTGGAATTGTTTCTTTAAGAAAAAAATTGAAGAATACAACTATTAAGTTGAATAGAAGTTTGAAGTTTGAAAATAATGCTGAAACCTTAGATGATATCATCAATTGCCAAAGGTCTCCATTCAATAAGACTGGTCTTGGTTATGATAAGAGTCAGATGACCATCAAAGAAGATTCAAAAGCTACAAAGCCACTGAAGAAAGTAAATAAAAAAGATATGATGATGTACTCAAAAGCTCCATCAATGATGAAGACAACAAGAAGAAAGAGAATGATGCCCCGCAGAAACCTGGCCTTCCTCACAAGGAAAACAAGGACTAATTCAAATTATCTTTTCCACCAAGTTGGTCTCGCACAACTCACTTTCAAAACATATTACATGTATTGGGTGTCGACTGCTGAGCAAGATGGGCTATACTAGAGGAGGACTTGGAAAGAATGGACATGGTATTGTTGTTCCTATTACCCCTGAGATTAAGTCACCAAGAACAAATCTTGGATATGATGTTGTTGTTGCTTCCATATGATCTACACCTTGCCTTGTTACAACCAAGGAAATTTTATTTGTTGCAGGTGGAGTTTACACGGGTTTTTCAGAAGAGCAACCTATTGTTGATTGTGCTAAACATATTGATGAGTTGTTTGTTCCTCACATGCCAGAATTTGAGCATGCTCCTATAGATGACATTGTTGTTGATATGTCGAGTTGTTCTACTCATGTAAGTGAACTTGACCCCAAGCCTACTTCCTCTAATCAACCGACACAAAAATATGTTCCCTATCATCATCCTCACCATAAAAATCAAAGGAATGAAAATCATGCTTTTAGATCTTTGCAAAAGAGACGTCAAAAGATAGAATTGTGGGCCAGTGTCGACTAACATGATAGACCGTGGTTGGATTGGTGGATGGTCATGGAATCATTTGACTATATGTTTGAGGACTTCATATCGTTGTGTACCATCGATTGTAGAATCATGCAACATTCATCTTACTTACCGATGATTGCCTTAGAAGTGGATGATTGAGGATCGACCCAACATGACAATCAAATGGAGTTTCAAATAAGTATCTGTCGATTGAGTTTCTACTGGGTTGTCTGTCGACTGAAATTTTTGATAAGAACTATTGTTGATAATTATTGATCCCTCAAGGGGGAATACTTGAAGTTGTTGATATGCATACCCAATTGATGTCTTCTTATTGACTTGATTGTTTCTTGTTGAATCGACTCAGATTTGCTGAGATCGACTAAACCATGTTCGACTATTGTTGGAGATGTACTACTACTACTTATGTTGGATACAAAGACTATTTAGATTAACATAGATTGATTATCTTGTTTATGTTGGTGAAAATGTTCAGACTTCTTCAGGATTGTTGTTGTACTTTGTTTGAACAATTTTTGCAATAAAAAACATTTAAAGGGGGGAAGTTGTGTGCTATGTAACTTTTTTTCCTCCAAGCTAAGGTTTCTTAAGACAAAATTGAAGAAATTAAGAATGAAAGATTATGCACTAGTCAACACCCCTATGGTCACAGGTTGTAAATTGAGCAAAGATGATGAATCTCCGGAAGAAAATAAAACATTGTAGAGGTCAATGATTGATAGCTTGCTATATGTGATGGATCAAGGATGAACATTATGCAAGTAGTAGGATTGGTTGCACAGTTTCAAGTTGCACCCCTTGCCACCAAAGAACAAATTTCAAATATTTTCATAGAACCCCTTCCCAAAGAGACATTTTGAATATCTTAGACATAAATTAGGAGTGATATCCATATCATATAGTCACTAAGTGCTTAAGGAAAATCACAAGCTTAGGGGGAGTTTCCCTTTTCCATTGATGTCAAAGGGGGAGAGTTGCATACATGGGGAGAATTATTTCTATTCCTAGTGGATTATATATTTTGTCACAGGATTGCCATCAATGACAAAGGGGGAGATTGTCGAATATGTTGCCATTGAGGTCATATTAAGGAATTACATTGAACATGTTGTCATTGATGTTATGCTAATAAATTTGCAAGCAAGGGGTAAGATCTCAATATATATATATATATATATGAAGGGGTGCACGTGAAAAATAAAAAGTGAATTTTACTAGTATATTTAAAAATACATGTAAATAAGTCAAAGAAATATTTTACAATTGGTGTTACCATTGGTGGTTTCAAGCCCATGTTATTTGCAAAAGTGAAATAAAAAAATAATTAATTATTTAATTAATGAATCAACATGACAATCCTTATCTCAATTGGAATTTCCTCCATCCAACAGGCATGGACCAAAGTCAACGAATATCAATGATTGAATTTGCTCCATGTCCGTTGGATGGACGAAATATGCAATCAAGTTAATTTTGAGTAATCAACACATCTCTTCAAAATGGGTCATGATGATGTATATAAATAAATGTAATATTTGAAGAGGAGACTCTCATCCCATGTACGTGGATGCTTAAAGTTGTACATGCGCAGGGTATGCATAATCATCCGATTGACGACCTCTGTTTGGCCGTCTGTTTAGCGGTGGAAAGCAGTGGATTTTGTGAGCTTGGTGTCCAAAATGTGCCGAGGAACCTGCTGTCTTGGTCAGAGATGATGGTCTGTGGTATCCAAAGTGGATCCACACTCGTTCGAAGAAGAGCTTGGCAATATATTCCGTTGTGATATTCTTCTTGCAGGTTGTGAGGATGGCCATCTTCGAAAATCGATCAACAACCAAAAATACGTAGTCATTTCCTTGCTTGGTGGATGAAAGGCCAGACATGTAATCCATTGAGATGGATTCCCAAGGCTTCTTGGGAGTAGGAAGAGGGGTGTATAGGCCTTGCTTCTTGATGGCTGGCTTGGCAATGGCACAAGCAGTGCAATATCTAATATACTTGTTGTCATCCTATTGAAGTTTATGCCAATAAAAATGTTTCTGCAGAATGACCACAGTTTTCTCCACGCCAAAATGTCCTGCCATTCGACTGTAGTGGGCTTCCAAAATCATATTTGCACGCTCGCTTGTAGGAACACAAAGATGGCCCAGGTGACATAATAGTTCGCCTTGAATGTGAAAATCAGTGACAGTTGCGCCTGTACCCAAGAGCTGATAGGTGGTGGCGAAGTCCGGATCTTGTTGATAAAGTTGGGGCCACTCAGATGCTTCATGTCCACAACAATGGAGCACAATGGTGAGTGCAGACACAGGAGGTTGACTGAGGCAGTCAAGGACACGATTTGAGATACCTGTCTTATATTTAATGTTGAGATGGAACTGTTGCAAGTATGTGGACCACTTCTGATGGCGGTCGTTCTACAATTTCCCTTGTGTCTATATGAAATTGAGAGGCTTGTGATCATTGTGTATGATCGTCTCCTTTCCTAGGATGTAATGTTTCCATTGACGACATGCTTGTACAATGGAATACATTTCCTTGTCATAGGTGGGGTATTTCTGGACAGTATCTGAGAGTGTCTCACTATGGTATGCCACCAGATGACCGTGTTGAGTGAGAATTGCGCCCACATCATATTCAGATGCATTAGTCTCAATCTCGAAGGGTTGCTGCAGATTGGGCAATGAGAGTACTGGAGCTGAGCATAAGTGATGCTTCAGATCATCGAATGCTCGTTGTTATTCTCCCCCCCACACGAACTTTGCCCTGCCACAAACCTTGGTCACATGGTTGAGGGCCCATGCAATATGGGAGAATCCCAACACGAACCGTTGGTAGAAGTTGGCTAGTCCCAAGAAGCTCCGAAGCTCGGTCAATGTGGTCAGGGCTAGCTAGTCACAAATGACTTGGATCTTAGCTGGATCAACATGTACCCCATGCTCATCAACAATGTAGCCCAAGTATTGGACCTTGTTCATGCCGAAAGAGTAGTTTTCCAAGTTGGCATATAGCTTGTGTTGTCGTAAAGTGCCCAAAACTTGCTGAATATGCCGCATGTGCTCCTCCCACATTTTGCTGAAGATGAGGATGTCATCAAAATATACCACCACAAAGGAGTTAGTGAAGGGTCTCAATACATTATCCATCAACCTCATGAAAGTGAATGGTGCATTTGTTAGGCCAAAGGGCATGGCTAGCCATTCAAAGAGACCTTCTTTAGATTTGAAGGTTGTCTTCCACACATCAATTGGTTTGATGGGAACCTAGTGGTAGCTAGAATTTAGGTCAATCTTGCTGAAGAACTTTGCCCCCTTGAGTTGGTCAATAAGGTCATCAATCTTTGGAGTGGGGTATCGGTTCTTGACGATGATTTTTTTTAACGATCTGTAATCAATGTAGAGTCGCCAAGTCCCATCCTTCTTCTGCACCAGTACAATTGGGCTTCTGCAAGGGAAGGAGCTGGGTATGATGTGCCCATTTTGAAGAAGCTCTTGGATCTGACGCCTGATTTCGTCATTTTCCATCATCAAGCGAAGATAGACTGGTCCATTAGGTAGAGGTGCACCGGGGATTAGATCAATTGGATGCTTGACTTGACAGTGTGTCGATACCCCTGTAGGTAAGGAGAAGATGTCTTTGTATTCTTCCACAATCTTGTCCACTTTCTTCTGCTGCAAAGAGAGGCTCTATGTAGAGGCCACGGATGTGGCGGCGACCTTTTGCTTACTGTGAGCACAGATCACAAAGAAGACGAACTTCCCGGTCTATGAGATGACCTTACTGCATTGCTCAACAAAGATTAAAGAAATAACAGCAGGCATCGCTACCTATGGTATCCTGTACAATTGTCTACCCAAAGTAATAATAACACTGCGGGGTCTAGATTCATACACAACATGATGCTTCCACAAATATGGTTGTCCTAAAAGAACATCACAAACTTCAAAGGGAGAAATATCACACAATACCTCATCTTTTAAAGGCTTTATGCCATAGGGCAGACGACACTGTTGGATGACACAAAGATCTCTTCCTTGGTGAGGCCAACCGATGGTGTAGGGTTGCAGGTGTGGTGTCGTTGGCAGGCCTAGCTGCTTGACGACCTCTGCTGAAATCTAGTTCTTTTGACTACCGCTATCGACAATGAAAAGAAGCGGAGCCCCCTTTACCCACATCTGCGAGTGAAAGAGGCATTCCCTTTCCTATGGTTCTTTTGGTTCGCTTGGCCGTACTTTGGTGGTAGCGATAGTGGAACTAGGTTCAACATCAATAATCCGCTTCCCTTCTTCAGGATTTGATTCAGAATCAGAATCGACCTCTGTCTCGGAAGCCTTCAGTTCTGCCATGAGTGACTGCTTGGAGCGACATTCTTCGTTGTTGTGCCAAGGGATTTTATGATACTCACACCATTTTCTCATGTCCTTCTTCATCTTCTCATTGCCCTTCTTGTGTTGCGGCTTGGACTAGTTGTCCTGAGGGTAACCATCTCGACTTGGTCCCTTGCTATGTGATTTGGGGCTGCCTTTTCCCTGCTTCGACTGTGAGGGTTTGCGGATCCAAACTTTTGTCTTTTCTGCTTAAATTTCTGCTCGATCTTGACAACATATATATAAGCTGTTCCCAATGAGGTGATGTCCAGAAACTCCATTTATGTTTGAATGTATCTATGCAAACAACCGCTGTATTTTATCACCAGATGACGCTCAGAGTTTTTGATACCCAATTTGGTGCGCAGGGTATGAAAAATATTGGTGAAATCTGGTACTTTCTGGTCCCTTTCTTGACATAGGGTGGTCCATTTGTTGTACTGGTCCTTGTAGCTTCCAATAGCGTAGTATTGTTCTTTAATGACATCCCAGAAGGAATCCCATGTAGGGGCCACCAAAAACATTGCAGATTCCTCTACGACCCTTTGCTTAGAGTAAGTATCCCACCAGTCTTTAACATGGGGAACGACCTTGAGGAGTGAAAAAGTGATATTTTTCCCTATCAGAAAAACTGTGGACCGAAAAATACACTTCGAGCATATTCAACCATTTATCTACAACATCGACATCTATCAGTCCTTCAAATAATGGAACATCAAAATTTACTTGTACCTTGAAGGGGGTTGAATGGCCACTTAATGAGGATGCTTCTTCTCTGGGAAACCGTCGAAGGATTTGCGCAAAGTTGTCCATCATTTTGTTCCTTTGTCGCGCGAGAGCTTCCTCGAGCAAAATTTTAATAGGATCTCCTACTCCATCATCTTTCTTTTCGTCCCCCATGGGTTGTTGTTGGGCTCATTGTTTACACTGGTTTTTCAGAAGAGCAACCTATTATATATATATATATATATATATATATATATATATATATATATATAAAGGGGTGCACGTGAAAAATAAAAAGTTAATTTTACTAGTATATTTAAAAATACACATAAATAAGTCAAAGAAATATTTTACAATTGGTTTTACCATTGGTGGATTCAAGCCCATCGTTTTGAAGGCCCATGGTATTTGCAAAAATGAAATAAAAAAAATAATTCATTATTTAAATAATGAATCAACATGACAATCCTTATCTCAATTGCAATTTCCTCCATCCAACAGGCATGGACCAAAGTCAACGAATATCAACGATTGAATTTGCTCCATGTCTGTTGGATGGACGAAATATGCAATCAAGTTAATTTTGAGTAATCAACACATCTCTTCAAAATGGGTCATGATGATGTATATAAATAAATGTAATATTTGAAGAGGAGAGTGTGAAATGAGTGAAAATGTAATATTTGAAGAGGAGAATATGATATGAGAAAATATTGAATATTATTCCAAAAGGAGAGAGTGACGAAGTATGCGACGAAGAAGAATATATATATATATATGTGTGTGTGTGTGTGTGTCTGTGTGTGTGACGATATAGCAAATAGATCAAGTGAAAACAAAAATAGCGAGCATGCCTGGTAAAGAAAAATCTAGCAACTATACCTTGTAGAGGCAGAAATAGTGAACAGATCTAGTGAAGGCAAAAATAATGAATAGATCCGGTGAAGGTAGAAGTAGTGAATCAATCTAGTGAAGGCAGAAGTAGTGGACATACATGGTGAAGGCAATGCGAATTTTCATCATCTTTTGAAGAAGTTATATTGTAATTGAGGGTTGGTTCCAATCAAACAAAGAGATTGGCGTTTCTTGCTAAGTTGGTGCCTAGCAATGGGGATTGGTGTCTCCGGTAGGTTGGTGCCTACAACGATATGTAAGATTAGGTTAGTTCCTACCATGATTTGTACCAGTGGGGATTGGTTTCTCTAGTAAGTTGGTGCCTACAAATTTTTGTAATAGTAGGTTGGTGCCTACAAAATTATAAACAAAAGGTTTTTGTGGTTTTCTCCCGAA
>JZKD02S1240243.1:13628-40006 GCA_000966675.3 Picea glauca
CTGTGATAATCAGAGTTGCATAAAACTCTCTGAGAATCTAGTGTTTCATGACCGGTCGAAGCATATTGAGATCAGGTACCACTTCATTCGTGACTGGGTTCAGAGAGGGGCAATTTAGTTGCAATACATTTCAACAGATGATCAGGTTGCAGATATTCTCACCAAGGCCCTGCCACGGGGCAAGAATGTCTTCTTCAGAGACAAGATGGGCTTGGTGAGGAACACCTTCCTCGGTAAGAGGGAGTGTTGATATTTGTACCTTGGGAGGTGTTTCCCATGTGATTTTTTCCTCCTTAGCACATGTGGGAAGGATTAGACACTTTGTACCTAGTACTTTGTCTATTTTCACTTTGACTTTGGTTAAAGTGCATTTTGGTCACTTTTGGAAAAAGTGAACATTAAATCACTTTTTGGTGATTTTGGAGACATAAGTAGACTTAGGGAACTTAACCCAAAAGTGGGTTATGAGTTAGAATAATTTGGTGAGATCTCATCCCTTCATTTGGATTGATCTCAACCATCTATTCTTAGGTTACCCTATTCTTGCCTAAAGAGGGGCAAAGGAGTCTAAGGAGGGTGCATTGTTCATAGAGGGTTTTTCTTGCATGAGGAGGAGGACTCTAGCTATGGAGATGAGGTCAGATGCATGAGGATTGTAGGAGGAGGCCGCTAGCTTTGCTTGAGGAGATCTTGGAGCTACTTGCTTCTATTATTTATTGGAGAGATTATTCTATTGAGGGGGGTGCATGGCTTTGGCAGGATATTTCCTTCCTGGTGGGATTTCTAGCCATCAGATTTCAATGAGGTCAGTTGCAGAGTGAGAAAAATAGCAGGAGCTTCATTCCTGTGGAGGGGTTTTCCATTCTGGCATCACAATTTTTTTCTGTTGCATTTCTGGCAGTTTACATGTGGGGCACACCATCCTGGAGTGCTTCTGGCAGTTTGAGCTTGTATATCTTCTCCTCTGGAGTTTCTATTGTATCAGGTTCCATCTTGTATTGTGTTTACTGTAAACCATATTTTCTTTACCTCATATATATACATCTAGATCTAAACTGGTTTTCCCCGGGGGGTTTTGTCCAGGGTCATGTTGACCAAAAATACTGTGTCTAAAAATGCATGTTATTAGCTCTTAGATCTGTCCATATTTCAGCATAAAAGATGTATTAGGTGTGTTATAGTTATTTGATATGCATGTACTAATTTCCTATGCCTGAAACTACATGCACCCAAATTGAGACTACAACCATAACAATCAGCATAAAACTAAAATGACTGTTGGCTGTTATAAAACAACAAAAAATTAAAAAGAAGACAGTAGAAAACTTAGAGCCTTTGCTTGGTCAAAGACAGACCAAGAAGGTAGCTGATAGGACTTGGAAAATTCACAGTTAACATCTTATTTTCAACTGTCAACCAAAGCTACAAAATCTTAGTTTTTACAGGTGCGTGAGTTTTCCACACGTATGACGACCATTATTATCTTTCTCCATAAAAGAAAACCTTTGCAATAATGATGTCGCCCAACTTGACTGTGTGTATTCCATTTTCTTGTTTCTTGACCATATAATAGAGTCCTCATTCTCTTTTCTGAGATTAATACAATTTGACGACAAAATATCACTATAAGACTGTCACTCTGTTAGGGACCTAACCTCCCTAACCCCTCACGTAGGTAAAATAATGTAATTCCATGTAATAAAGGCCAATATTAATAAGACCTATAAATAAGGAAGAATAAGTCAAATGTAAGTAGACCTAATAGAAGCTTCCGCTTCTAGAAGGATCTTCCTCTAGATTGTTCTTTTGGATAGATAGATTTAGTATGAATAGAAGTAGAGGGTATGAGAACTATTGTCTTAGATATTATTGTAATAGATCTCTTCTCTGTTGGAGGTTTCCCCCTCAAAGAGGCAAGTGAACATTGCTACTAGTAATCAAAGTTCTCTTTCTAGTGTTATTATGGTATTATTATGGTATTATTGTGGTGTTGTTTTGGTTATATCATTGTTTCACTGCCATTTATAGCTAATTATTTATGTTCTGCATACTATTTTATATCTGTAATACTACAAGTGGTATCAGAGCACCTTCCTCAACAAAAAATTGTGGGTTCATTTTTTTCAAAGTAGAGACGTATTCTGACATATTAAAGTTATAGAGATCTATCGTTACATGCATAAACCCATGGTCAGGGATTCATACACGCAAAAAATTCAATTGGTACTTAAGACGACATCTGTTAGCCACCCTTGTAACCCTTGTTGGTACCCCTTCGAGTGGTAGTGCATTAGACAACACCTATATACGGATCAACCTAGATCTCTTGAAGCCCTCCATAGATAAACCTATTGACCACCTGACTACTATAGTGCCATTGAGAAAAGCACTTGAGAAGATACTCTCTAGTACCTGGGTAGTCCAGTAGTACGGCTATGGGCATGGTCTAGCCTCCTTAGTTGGATCCCCCTTTTCTCCTTCATCGCAGTAGTACCTGTCATTTGACACCATTCTTCTTAGTGGTCCCACCCAGCACCCCAAACCCATTTTGTTTCCCCTATACCAATTTTCTGCCCCTTTTTTCCAAATGGCTACCACAAGAACCCAAGAACTCAATTCCTTTATTGTTGACAACCACCAGAACAAGGAAGACATCAAAGGCCTCAAATCCACCATTGAACACTTCATGGGCCATTTCTAGAAACCTTCTTCCTCTGAACGACCATCTTATCAGGATGACCATGACTCTTCCCATAAGAAAGGTCCTCATACTACCCACTTTTCTCAAGACCTTCGCCCACCTAGAATTGAGGTGAACAAATTTGATGGATTAGATCCCATAGGTTGGGTCACCCAAATGGAACATTATTCTCTTTGCATGGAATTACTGGTGATTTATCCAAGCTTCATTATGGTGTCCTATATCTTGATCCAGAATGATGGAAATCGTGGAAATGGTGAAAGAAGGCATGCCAAGGGTATGTTTCTTGGACACAGTTTGTGGCTGAACTTTATGACCTATTTGATTCTAACACCCACCATTTAGGTCGTTTGACCAAGTAAAAGAAATTTGGGACAATGGAAGACTTTATTACTGCATTTGAGCACTTGGATTTCAGAACATAGGGCATGTTCGATGCTTTCTTTAGGGTATGCTTTATTAGTGTCTTCAAAGATGAAATCTGTGCCCATGTTCTAATGGCATGCCCCTAGAATTGGTTGGAAGCTACTCAATGAGCCAAGGAATCCCAACAGATTGTCTCATCCCAGACTTGCAAACCCTCCTTTCCTCCTTGCCCTAAAAACACTAATTTTTCTCCTTCTGCAACTCACCTCAAGATCTAGAAATTAACCAGGGTTGAAATGGTTGAACGTCAAATCAAGGGTCTTTGTTATAATTGTGATGACAAATATTTTCTCGAGTACAAGTGTAAAGAACAAAATCGTTTTATGGCTATGATTGAGGATCCTCTTGATGAAGATGTAGTTGCTCCATCTGTGGAAGAACTACCATCACGATCTGACCTCACCCTACCGTCTAACCCACCCGAAGTCGACCCAGTGATTTCACTTAATGCTCTTAGTAGATTCTCTGCTCCCAAGACTCTTAAGTTAATTGGTTACATAAAAAATCAGAAATTCATCATCCTTGTGGAAATTGGTAACACCCATAACTTTATTCATTGATTCATTTCCCAAGAAGTCAATTGTTACATTTGTGTTGTCTGTAATTTTCAAATCATGATTTCCAATGGTGGGTCCATGAAATGCGGGGGACGATGTGAAAATGTTTGACTCCAAATTGGTCAGTATCACCTGAAATCCCATATTTTTTCTATAGATATGGGTGGTTGTGACATTGTTCTTGGTGTCGAATGGTTACGCACTATAGGCCCCATTCTCATGGATTTTAAGGACTTAACCATTCAATTACAACAGGAGGTACAACAATATAAGTTCCAAGGCATCACAATAGGCTCCCTGGAGATCATCAGTTCCCATCGCATGGAAAATCTCCTAAAAAATGGTCATTCAAGAATTATAGCCCAAATCCACTCCATTCATGTTGTTGAGACACCTTTTGTGCATCTTGACCTCCAATCTATCCTCTCCCACCACCAAGTATTTTTTACCACCCCTAAAGCCCTTCCCCCTTCCTGTGGCATCCATGATCATTCCATCCCTCTCATCGAGGGAATTCTTTCTCCCAATGTCCATCCTTATCATCATCCCTTTTCCCAGAAGAATGAAATTGAGAAAAATGTTCATGGATTACTAGAAGTTGGTGTTATCTATCCCAGTACTAGCCCCTATTCTTCCCCTATGGTCATGGGACTCAATAAAGAAGGTACTTGGCACATGTGTCCTGATTTCCGCGCACTAAAAAAAATCACAATAAAATAAAAATTCCAATTACTTTCATTGATGACCTCTTGGATGAATTGAGTGGTGATCAATACTTCACCAAATTGGATCTACGTTCTAGCTACTACCAAATCCGTATGAAAGAATAAGACATTCCCAAGACTGCATTTCGTACACATGAGGGTCATTATGAATTCTTGGTAATTCCCTTTGGATTGTGTAATTCTCCTTCCACTTTCCAAATTATTATGAACTATGTCTTTTGTCCTTTTATTCGTCATTTTGTCTTAGTTTTCTTTGATGATATTCTCATCTATAGTAAAACTTGGTCATCCCATCTCGCCCATGTGAATCAAGTTCTCCATCTAATCTCTATGCACCAACTTTTCCTCAAACAATCTAAATGTGCCTTTGGTGCCTCAAAAGTGGAACACTTGGGTCATATTGTCGGCAAGGATGATGTCCACATAGATCCTAAGAAAGATGAATCTATACAAGATTGACCTCACCCTAAAACTCTTAAGATATTGCATGGTTTTGTGGGTTTGATGGTCTATTATAGGAAGTTTGTTCGGAATTATGGAAAGATTGCAGATCTTCTCACTTCCCTCCTTAAAAAGAATTCCTTCACTTGGACATCAGTTGCGGATCATGCCTTCCAAGCCCTATAAGATGCTATGTGCTCGATCCCTGTCCTTGCATTCCCAAACTTCACAAAGACATTAGTATTGGAATGTGATGCTTCCAACAAAGGAATTGGGGTCATCCTCATGCAAGATTGTAGGCCCTTGCCCTTCACTAGCAAACAACTTTCAGAACGACATTTGGGCCAATCCACTTATGAAAAGGAACTATTAGCTGATTGACGAGGAGGATGTGAAGGATGATGCACTTCCTTCACTTAATCGTTCTTCCGATCACATTCAAATTGCATCCAAACTATTTGTATGTATGTAGCATGCGTTATGTATCCACAACAAAAATTTAATGTTGATTGAAAATTAATGATTCCTTATGAATATTGATTCTAACTTGACCATCAACCCAATGACCTCCCTAAATGGTTCTTATATGCATTCAGTATCACCCCTGCCACATGTCAATTATGTGGCATTGTCTCCCATGACTTCAAATTCTGATGACTTCGATCCAGTAGTTGACATGGTGATCTCTTCGGTAGGGATATTGGAGCCTGATCTCCTTACACTTGAAATGACCCCGGACATGTGTCCCTTCCAGAGCTTTCTTCTTCAATCCAATGAATATCTCTTGGAAGCCATGACTGAGTTTTGTCCCTTGACATGGTGTCCTTCCAAAGCATTATCCTCTTGGAAACAATGATCAAGAAGAGTCTGCAAGCATAGTTTCTCTTCTCTTTGGCAAGCTCGTTAACAAATGAAACATAGGTCCTGAGCATGGTTTTATTTTCTGTGGAAATCTCATTAAAAAATGAAACAGAAATTTGGGGATTGAACCCGGAGCCTTGAGCATAGTTATTTTCTTTTGTCAAGCTTGCTAAAAAATGAAACAATCACCTCTCTTGTCAGGTCGATTATTTCACCAGATCTCGTAGATGTTGAGTCGAGTCTTTCGGTAGGTCTCATATTTGAACCTTCATTTCATCCACTTGTATCTTTTTTCTCCATATAGTACAGAAATTGGTGACAACCTCAAAGTCGGTGAATGAATTGAAGCTTGGGGGGCATGTCTCCAGCCTTTGATGATCATTCTAGAGTTAAGCCACTAGCTTTCAAGCTGGGGGAAGAGTAATGAGATTAGTCTTTATTCTTTCTCGCACTCATAAAAACATGAGAATGTAACCGAGCAACCTTTTATCTCTTTTTCGAGCTCACATGGATACACAAAAAGGAACCCCTTGGAGTCGTCTTTAATCTCTTTTCAGACTCTCTAGACATGAAAATATTTCCGAGTGATCTTGCTTCCTTTCCCACTCATTAAAAGTTTTGAAAGGGAATCTTTCGAGTGATAATTTATCTTTTTTCAGCCTCATGAAACTAACATTACGAAAAAGGACCACACTGGACTCGTCTTTAAGCTCTTTTCAGACTCTCTAAACATGAAAAATCACTGAGTTTACCTTCTATAGACTTGATAAACAATCATACATTGAAGGGCCCATATGGGACCAAACCCTTACTTATTTTAGTTTGTTAAATAAACGAAGAGGGACTTACCGAAGGTGAGTTATATTGAGGATGTGTTACCCTCCTCGATCTCGTTAAATAAAAAAGAGGTAATCGTCTATCTGTATAGGGGAAAAAATTGAAAGAAGCAAACCAAGCAGTTTTTGAAAACATTACGAGTCACTCTTACAGTCTCCCTTGAAAAAAAAAAATGTCTTTGCACACATTTTGATCTGTTGAACCTTTGCACTGAACCAATCCTCTGAGTTTTCTTACTCCTTTGGGTCGCCCAAAGAAAGTCACAATATCCATTGCATCATCATGTTTTGTTCAATGCCATTTTTCTGCTGTTGTTCCTCAGTGTTCAAGGGAAGTATCTTCCTTGAGAGTCAACCATCACAAATATATTGTTTCAATACCCGTGTTAGTACAAGTTCATTTGATCTAATAATTTACATCTCTGTGTCAGTTTTGTGTCATTGATGGGGGATACATCAAGGCCATTCTATGACGAGTCTATTCCTGTCGACCTCAACACATTATCCAGGAACTAGACTTAGAAACTAGATAGTACCTTGGAACCTGCATGCCTCAATGGCAGGCCTCCTCGCTTCCAATAGTGGGTTTACATCATTGACCTCTGATCGGATGATTCCATGGATGTTCAACTTCAACTCATCCATTTACATTCGTTGGAATGTACTAGAGTACCTTGGGAATCATTGACATCAATGTTGATTTCCCTCGTGCTTGTTAATGGTTTAACTCCTTGACCGGTAATCAAGTGGTTTCTACCATGTTTGACATCAGGACATCTATTCACATGGTTAGATTTGTACTACATCGAGATCAGTAAGAATACCCTGAGTTGAGTCATCACTCTTATATGTACTTTTCCCAGGTTGTGACGGAGTTTCTTTTGAACATTGACACATATATTGTCACATAGATCCACTTTGTATTGGTTGTGGATATGTCTTATTGTCTTATGGATCCATTGTGTATTCTCTGTGGCTACAATCAGTTCAGGTCATAGTCAGTATAGATCCACATTGTATCTTTAGTGGCTATACCTTTTTGTCAACATAATTATGGATCCGCAGTGTATTTTATGGGGCCATACCTTGAAAGTCTTTATCACTCAAGCATAGGTATGCCTGCCTTGGGTTTGGAACATGTCATAATTTTTGTTTGATGGTTTTGTGCAACTTCTTCTAGGTTGTCTGAGTCCATACCCTTGCTCGAAAAAGTCAACAAAGTACTTCAATCATCAGTTCCTGTCTTCTGACTTCGCACTTTGGGAGGCAATCTGTTACACATCAAAATTACTCATTAGGATGATGGTCTAGTGTCGTCATTACCAATGTCACAAGTGTTGCATTTTGGCCTCAAGTGTTGCAAAAATCATACTGTTATATTTCCTATGTCATGTCTCAGACAACATTAGCAAGGACACTTAAGACACCTTCAAAGACTGGTTTAAGAAGGAGAAATCATCTGATAAGGAGTACAAAGCATTTTCCATGAAGAAAACCACTTAAAAATTATTTTTGGAAGGAAACGCTCCCCTACCCACTGTCAAGGAGTGCCAACACTATCTACCCTTCTTTGGGGGAGCATTGCAATTCTTTGTGCACCCCTTTTTGGTAGCACTCACATGTTTGAGCAAATCTTGGGTTGTTGAGGAAAATTAGGGATAAATCCCCCTCATCTCTAGAGTTGGTTGGATTCAAATCTTAGGTCAAGTATACATCCTAGGGAGGATCCACAATTGATGGAGAAGGATCCTCAACCTATCCCAAGGATTTATAAGGTGGTAGGGTCTCTACAAGCCTATATAAGGAGGCCTTCTCATGGTGAAAAGGACATAGAGAAAATGAGAAGCACCTAACTTATGATCTCATAAGGAGAGACATTGTAAGACATCAAAATTATGATATCATAAGGGAGTAATCATTGAGTGATCATCATTCTGTGTGTGGATTATTTGAGCAAGGGTTTAGAAAAAGAAATATTGGTGAAGTTGTTGCATTGACATCTATGGTTCTAATCATTTCACTTTGTTTTCATTAATATAAATTTGTGCTTGGCCTGTTTCCTTTAAGTTTGTGTACATTTCATGAACTTGTTTACTTTTATAGATCTATTATGAATCTAATCATGGTAGAGTAGGAACTATTTCTCGTTGTTGTTTCTCATTATATTGCAAGACCTTCTGAATAACTTAGAGATCAAGATCAGCCTGGATTGAGCAAGGACAAATGTCAGTAAAGGTATTTACCCTTCTTTCTTCTTATTCTTTGAATAATTTAACTTCATGAAAATGAATGTTAGTGTCCACATTATCACTTTTATGTCTTGGTCATAGGGGTATAGTATCAAAGAGGAAATCCACTTGTCTACAGGGGGGTTGTCCTCAGTGGAATCGCCAATTTCTGTTACAGGAGGAAAACCACAACGCTCCCCTAGTGGAATCACCAATTTCTATTATAGGAGAATCCTCATGTGGACAAGTGGATTTCCTCTTGGATACTAGACCCCTATGACCAAGATGAAAAAGTTCTAATGTGGACACTAAAATTCCTTTTCATCAATCCAAACTATTCAAAGAACAACAAGAAGAAAGAAGGATAAATACCTTTACCAACATTTGTCCTTGCTTGATCCAAGTTGATCTTGATCTCAAAGTTCTTCAGAAGGTTCTGCAATACAATGAGCAACAACAATGAGACATACTTCCTACTCTACCATGATTAGCTTCATAATATACCTATAAAAATAAACAAGTTCATGAAACATACACAAACTTAAAGGAAATAGGCCAAGAACAAATTGTCCCTCCCCAGTGGAGTCGCCAATTTCTGTTATAGGAAAATCCCCTTGCAGACAAGTGGATTTCCTCTTGGATACTAGAACCCTAAGACAAAGATAGAAAGGTTCTAACATTGGTCACTGAGATTCCTTCTAATGAAGCTAAACTGGTCAAGGAATAAGAAGAGAGGTATATAAATACCTTTAATAACTTTTGTCCTTGCTCAATCTAGGTTGATCTTGATCTCCAAGTTCTTCAGAAAGTCTTGCAATCAAATGAGAAACAACAACGAAACATACTTCCTACTCTAGCATGATTAGCTTCATAATATATCTATAAAAATAAACAAGTTCATGAAACGTACACAAAATTAAAGGAAACATGGCAAGCACAGATTTATATTAATGAAAACAAAGTGAAATGCTTACAGCCATAGATGTAGATGTAACATCTTCACCAAGATTTCTTTTTCCAGACCCTTGCTCAAATAATCCACACACAGAATGATGATGCTTCAATTATTACTCCCTTATGATATCATAAGTTGGATGCCTTACAATGTCTCTCCTTCATTATGAGATCATAAGTTAGGTGCTTGTCAATTTCTCTATGTTATTTTCACCATGAGAAGGCCTCCTTATATAGGCTTGTAGATCCCCAACCACCTTAGATATTCTTGGGATAGGTTGAGGATCCTTCTCCATTAGTTGTGGATCCTACCTAAGATGTATCCTTGACCTCAGATTCGAATCCAAACAAATCTAGAGATGAAGAGGATTTATCCCTGATTTTCCTCAACAACCCTAAATTTTCTCCAACATGCCATCTCTCCCCCAAAAGGGTACACAGAGTGTTGCAACACTCCCCCAAATAAGGGTATGGAGAATTGACACTCCCTGACAGTGGGTAGGGAAAATTGCCTTCCAAAAATCATTTTTAAGTGGTTTTCTTCATGGACAATTCTTTGTACTCCTCATCAGATGATTTTTCCTTCTTAAACCAGTCTTTGAAGGTGTCTTAAGTGTCCTTGCTAATGCTGTACAAGACACGACATAGTAAAGATAACAGTATGAGTTTTGTGACACTTGCGGAGAAAATGCAACACTTGTGACATTGATAATGACGACACTAGGCCATCATCCTAATGAGTAATTTTGATGTGTAACACTTACCACATGGAAGCCCAAGATAGGCCTTCTCTCCCAAAACTGGCCATCGATGAAGGTCTCGTAAAACAAAAGGGTACTCCCTCCAAATATTTCAAGTCAAATATATCATGAGAAGTGTAAACCACATATAATAAGAAAGGCACCTAAACATGTGCATCAAAACTACCTAATAAAATTAAACAAATGCTCAAAACCCTATACAATTGACCAAGTTTATGTATGGCAGGGGTGTCACAGGAGTCCTATTGGGTAGACAAAATACCTCTAGTAGGGGATGCTCCCAAGGATGGCATTTAAAGGTCATGTAATGGATGATGAGATGGAAGGGGTTTATAATTAACAGGTCCTTGAGTTTCATGACATACAATCACTTGTATTATCTCATTCATGGGTGCATTTGTAGAGGGTGTGTGGCACCTTCGTTTGCAATGCACTTTTTCCAAGTTCATATTCTTTCCATTCTTTATTTATTTCATGTTTTAAGGAACGAGTTGAAGGACACTATCTTGGTGTGGTGTCTATATAATGAGAATGTCACTCACAAATACCTCCTAAAAATGGAAATGTTGGATCATGATGAGACCCCCTTTCTCTCAGTTGTATATTTGAGAGCCACTACTCTGGATTGGTGACCATATGATGGTAATGTCATACTACTAAATACCCATAATCATGATAGTTTGTCTCGTGATGAGACCTCTCATCCTCCAACTAACCCATTAAGCACTCATTATCATTTATTTTTCTAGGTGCCCCTTTTCTTACAGAGAATCATTTCATTGATTTCTTGGGGGATCTTTGGGAGAAGCATTTGGAAGGTATCTAGGATTTTATATTTTTATCCAACAACAATCCATCTGGGCTTTCAACCCCTTCTTCCCATGAAATGAGGTACACACCCTTCTTGTGTCACTAAAGTCAAAGAACCTAGAAGAGGAAAATATGATGTGAGTGTAATGAGTGGAAAATGGTAAATATGGTCGAGAATGGTATGATAACCCCTTAAGGGACCCCTAGTCACAAAATTTTCCCAAAGGTTGGGAACTTACTTAGAAATATATGACACTCACCAAGGTGAAACATGGTTTTTGGGAGAGGGCCTATTTTGAGAAGGAAGGCTATTCTGAGCACAAGCCTATTTTTGGAGAAAAGATCTATTTTGGGAAATACCTCATTTTGGAAAGGAAGACCTAATTTCAGAGTGCGCTCAATAGATGGCAAGAAATCAGCATGCAAAAAAAGAAGGAAAAGAAGCATGCATGATGAAAAAAAATGTGGCACACAAGTAGGAAAGCCTAATCATGATAAGGTTAGGGTTTTTGATAAGGATTGTAACAACTATAAGCCTATAAAATAGTATAAATAAGAACCTAGGAGGTATAGGTTAGAGGTTGTTGGTGAGTTAATGATGATTAGTATGATTGTTGAGATATTGTCGATTGTAATAAGGTTGTATAAGATTTGAATAAGCTAGAGTCATGGGATGAGGAGCCTGGTGTGATCTAGTCCACCTCACAGAGGTTCCTTAACATCATCATGATTGTATGATGGAAGATGTAATACGCTTAGTGCCATATTTTGCAGAAGAATAAATAAAAGAGTAGAGAAGCCAAATCTTTGTGGACATAGGCCTAGGAGGGGGTAAAACATAGTAAAACTTGTCTTTTGTGTGATGTTTACTGAATTTTTACCTTTTTTTAATGATTAGCTTATGAATGAATGATTAACTAGATGTATTAGGATGCATGCATGAGGCTAAATATAAAGGAATATTAGAAATAATTGAATCAATAACATGTTTAATGCATAAATAGATATAGAATACACTCCCATATCCACACTCATTCCTAAAATGAAAACACCTGGGTATTGCATTCACCCATAAAATCTATCTCAGGTGAGATTGTGTTGTGCAATCTGTGTGTAGTGATTCCTTCTGGTTTAACAGGAGGGATGATAGTTTTAGATGGTTTTCTTGGAAAATTGTTGAGATATGAACTTGGGTTAGCCCAAGAAATGAGAGAATAAACCAACAAATGGTTCGGGCAGGCAAGCCTAACCATGATAGGGTTAGGGTTTTTGATAAGGATTGTAATAGATATAAGCCTATAAAATAGTATAAATAAGAACCTAGGAGGTCTAGGTTAGAGGTTCTTGGTGAGTTAATGATGATTAGTATGATTGTTGAGAGACTTTTGATTGTAATAAGGTTGTATAAGAGTTGAATAAGATATATTTTTAGGGTTAGGTCAAAGGATGAGGAGCCAGATGTGATCTAGTCCACCTCATAGAGGTTCCTTAACCTCATCATGATTTTATGATGGAAGATGTAATGCATGCAATGCTAAATTTTTCACTAGATTAAATAAAAGAGTAGAGAAGCCAAATATTTGTGGAAATAGCCCCGGGAGGGGGTGAACCACGTTAAAAGTTGTGTTCTATTTGATGTTTATTGAATTATTACTTTCTTTTAATGATTATCTTATGAATCAATGATTAACTAGATGTATTATCATGCACTCGTGAGGCTAATGATGAAGGAATATTAGAAATAATTTAATCAATAACAAGTTTAATGCATAAAGAAAGATAGAATACACTCCCAAATCCCCACTCATTCCTAGAATGCAAACACCTAGGTATCGTAGTCACCCATAAAATCTATCTCAGGTGAGACTATGTTGTGTACTCTGCGTGCAACGTTTTCTTATGGTTTACTTGGAGGGTCAATATTTTTATATGGTTTTGTTGGAAACCTCTTGACATCTGAACTTGGTTCAGCCCAAGAAGTGAGAGAACAAACCAACAACTGGTTCCGTTTCCAGCTGGAAATGCATAGGATTGAGTGAACAAGATCTGTGGAAGAAATGCCCAGAGAATGAAAGTTTATAAGGGAATATTTAGGCCATGGAATACATCGAAGGAGGAAATTCAAAGATGTTTGAAAACAAAGGAACATAAGTTTGCGCAGAAGGATAAAAAAAAACCTGAGTTAACAGCACGCAAATATATTGACAAATACATGTTTAGGGAATTGCATGAGGTATTTTTCTGTTATTTCTTGCATTTGTTGTAGGAGTGGTTATTGAGGTTAAAATACAACCACCCTACAAATCAAAATAGACAATTGGAGTGGAATCCTGTGGAGATCTTGCATTTACAACAAGTTAACAAAACGTTTATGCTCACAGTAGATTTTTGGTTAGATAATATTGTTGCAGATTTTATCACTGAGGTTGCAGTAGATACCGTGAAGTATTACACCGTAGTAGAGTAGGATTTTCTAAAAGGACCCAGAGGTAGTTATATTAGATCACTGTATACTTCAATCAAGATTTTATTGTATAAAAACAATGTTATTACCATGGAATCGTACAACTAAACTTCCCTACATGCATGGGGGAAGGGGGGAAGCACTGTTAGGAGGTGCAAAAATGGAGGAAGATATGGATAAGGGAAACAAGAAGGAGGCCATGCACCCAATCATGGTGGAGGAAGACTAGATAAATAAGGTAATGGAAACAACTGGAAAGACGCAGACTAGAGAACCCTACCAATATAATATGAATAACAAGAAGAGAGACATAACCAATAGTTAGGGCTTGAAAAGGATGAAGAAGAGGTAGAGGATCTATGGGCTATGGATAAAATTAAACAAATCCTATGCATAACATATGAAAGGAAAACAAGAGTCCCAAGGGTAGGGATAGAAGGAAGAACTTAAATCCAGATCACCTTCAGTTTGGAATCTACAACCACATATGAAACTAATACACCATAAAGAACACCAACGTTTAGACAACTGAATTTTAGTGAAAGAAAAGAAACATGACAATGATCCAATCAAGGAGCATCAATTGGGGGACCCATTTTAGGAAGTAACAGTCAATTATATACATTGCATGGAGGCAATAGTTCAATAGATTTCAAAATGGAAGGACGTGACCCCACCATCAGATTACCAAAATTTCAGGGAGAGGCATCAAAGGACCCTAGAAACCACTTATTCATCTGTGAGAATATCTAGGAAGAAAAGAAGATCACATATGCAGATACAAAACTTGCGCAGTTATCTATCACACTAAGAGACCACACATTGGACTGGTACATGAGCCTAGATGTAAATAGTCCACCAGGAGAAACAAATACTATTGAAGACATGAAAAAACTATTGATAAACAAATTTCAGAAGCCCAAATCAGGGGATCAATATATGAATGAAATGATTGAAATTAGGAAAAAAGAAGGTGAGTCTATTTGGGAGATTGATCAGAGGTTCACACATATGAAACGTAAGTCAAAGTATGGAATTATTGACATGCATCATAGGCACTTATTTTTGAACTCACTATTACCACACTTGCAATACCTATTAATACAACAAAAGTTCCAAACTCAAGAAGAGGCTCTGAAGGTAGCCTTAAAACTAGAAGAAAACTAGTATCTAAAGATAGATCAAGCAATAGAGGATTTGCGGGAGGATCTAAAGAATCCAACATTTCAACTTAACCAGAATAAGGGAAAATAAAAAAGAGAAGTTGTTTAGTGCACCCTATGAAGGACAGAAGGACACCATAAGAATGAATGTCCATCTTTCGCACAGTATATGGAAACAAGAGTACCAAACCCCTTGCCAACAAGAGTACCATGGTGAAATATTTTTAAAACACATGGGCATGATCCATATCATTGTCCAATGACATAGAAATATAAGGAAATACCCAAAAGTTCATATTGCAATTTTTGCAAGTCAATGGGTCATGATGATAAATATTGTAGGACGATGGAGTTGATGAGAGAAAGAAATTCAGATACCTATAGGGTGCAGACTAAATTATGACAGGACAAGATGCACCTCAGTTCAACCAGGTACCACCACCATACATAAATGCGCATCATTATTATAAAAATGTGCAACTGCAATACAATAATGCACAACCACAATATAACCCCACGCAGTATAACCAAGTACCTCAATACAACACATCGTGAGAAGATCGAGGTGGATACAGAGGTGGAGGATGAGAAAGAGGAGGATTTGGATGAGGCACGAGACCAATAGTGTGCCATAACTGCCAACAACGAGGACACTATGCAAGGGAGTTTCCACTTCCACCAACCACATGTATGTACTATCACGCAACAGACCATGACACAAAAGATTTTACAACACTCTTGGAAAAGATACAAGAAAAAAGGAACCATAAAAAATAGAATGTTCAGTGGATCCTTACATAAGCTAGGGAGTATGGGAGAAACTTCAATATAGCCACTCTAGGAGAACCCAATATAGGAACTGATGCAGTAACACAAAATCCAGCGCAACACCAATGGGTGAAGAATAATACTAAACCACAGAAGTAGTTTGATGGACATTAAGAAAAGAAAAAATTTAAGGAGACTAGACAAGATTTTTTCAAGAAAAATGTTGCATATACAACAATCGCACAACAAACTCAAAACTCACCAATGTACGAGATTCCATCCTCAAAGGACCATACTTGTGAAGAACAACCCTTAGAGAAAGTAAGTAACATAAAACTTTTCTACAATCTTGTGTTAAGTTATTGAAGGATCCAACATATGTTAAGATCTTAAAAAATATGCTCGAAATATGTAACATAGAGGTAGAATGGAAATTAGAGAAGAAAACAGTTAATCATCTCCATATAAGAATAATAACAAGTAGAGAATTCAAAATAAATTCTAAGATTGGGGACTTCAACATGGGTGATATTATCCTGGACTTAGGCTCTAAAGTAAATATATTACCTAAGAATACATGGAAGTGTATGGGAGAACCCACACTAGGATATTCACCTATCTAGTTGAAATTAGAAATTCAACACACAGTGTTACCAATTGGAAGACTTAAAGGTGTGACAACATATTTGGATGGAGTGTGCACTATGGCATATTTTGAATTAATAGAGATAGTAGATGGAACAAAACCTCACCCAACATTTCTTATATTGGATTGGGAATTTTATAAATAGGCCATAATCAACTTGAAGACAAGAAAAATGAGTTTTGAATCAGGGGAATATAGAGTCATTGAACCATTGGATCCTTCATAAGGAGAAAGGTTTGTAGAGGCCACTTGTTTGGATCTGGAAGAAGTAAACCAGTTGTACATAACCACCACATGAGAACAATATTATGTTAACCCAACTATAGATGGGATACTCAGTTGGAGAAGCATTACATGAAGCATTACATGAAGTTTCCACAAGGAGATGTGCAAGAATAGACCACACAGTAAGATGGGTTGGTACAAAGATAAGGGAACCTCCCAAATTTCATGGGTTAAATGAATTAGAGGAATTTATAAAAAAATATGAAGAGGAAGTGTTATGAAATCATAGGATCTTAGCACTAGATATTGCACTCAAGGAAACACCTGCAAGATGGTGGGGTGTAGACAAAGAAATAATTTAGGATTGATATCAATGTAAAATATTACTATGCATTAGATTTGGTGCAAAACTAGGGAGAAATATAGTCCAGAGGTATGATGAAGAAGGAAAATCGGTGGGACATTTGGAGAAGTGAAAGGCACAATAGAGGATGACACCACTAGAATAATGGCCTCATTACTTTATCCATACATTGGAAGGGATTCTAGAGAACTAGTATATAGACTAGAATATCTCTAGAGGCACTACAAAATGGACAACATTATAACATAAGTTTGTAGTAACATTCTCATTTGAACATGAGAACCCAAACATTGGTTGAACGTTGAAGCATATATGAGGGGTGATATTTATTGATGAACTAGAGGTTTAAATCATGATAGAATATCAACAACAGAATAGGTAGACAACAAAGAACTACTTGCATGCTATCATGTTGAAGAGGAAACACCAGATGAATATGATCCACACAACATTCAGATTACATAAATTGAAGGGGAAAGAGAGGTGGAAGGTCCATCTATGGATTCAAGAGTATTTGCTGCACCAATCAAAGTTAATAAAGTCAACATTGGGACAACTGACAATACTAAAATGGAAATTATTAGAGACTATTGGGATGAGAAAACAATAGAAATAATAATAGATTTATTGCATGAATACAATGACCTGTTCCCAACGACCTTTACAAAGATGAAACAAATAACAGGGGATCTAGGTGAGATGAATATACCCCTCAAACCTGAGGCTAGACCTGTGAGGCAAAGACTCTACACACTAAATCTAGTGTATAAGAAGAAAGTGAAAGAAAAAATTGACAAAATGTTAGAAGTTGGTATAACAGAGCTGGTAGAGGAATCTGAATGTATCATTCCTATGGTAGTCCAAGAAACAAAACAAGCGGGGATAAAGATTTGTGTATATTTGAGGAAACTCAATGATTCTTTCTTACATGACCCTTTCCCCACCCCTTTTACAGATGAGGTCTTAGAGAATTTGGGAGGCCAGGAAGCATATTCATTTACAGATGGATTCTGAGGTTACCATCAGATCAAAATAGCTCTAGAGGACAGGTATAAGATTAATTTTTATATAGAATGGGGATCATGATAAATTATGAGATTGATTTCTTATGCAAATTATTTCTTTAAATTCTTCAACACTTTGATTCCAGCTTAATACATTTCAATAATATAGAATCATAATTGAATAGAAATAATCCATATTATTTTCATCATGAAATGAGTGTGGAGATATAATAAAGAAATGCACAGAGATATCGAAAATATTCAATAATATAACAAAAATGTATCATAGTTGAAACCATAAACCCAGATATATAGTAATACATGATTTCTATTAATGAAATAAATGTATAGAGACTGTAAAAATACAGAGTGAAAGACTCACTAGAATGGTGGCAGCTTATCTCTGAGAAGAGATGTGACAACTACTCACATTAACAAGAAGATGATTATAATGAGGCTCTGAAGGTATTTTTACAATAAAAAATAATTCCAAAAACCCTAGACATCCAAAAACCTAACCCTAGGAGATGAAACGCCAAAATTCATGTGGGCCCCATTTGGGTAAGTTAGTACATCAACTTCCCGGGGTCGTAACTTTTACATACGATCTCCATTTTAGGAGTGTGATAGCCTATTGGAAAGGTATCATCGGGGAGATCAATTTTGGGAGATCAATCATGCCTTTTATTATCATTGATAAGCTATATCCTGAGAAACCTTCATTTAGGCCCTCAAAATGGCCTCGAAAGTTAAAACTGCTAAAAATAGTAAATTGCCAAAATTGTCAGAAAACCATTTTAAGCCAGTTGGAAAAGGTGGGTGGCCACCAATATCCACCTGGATCAATCCTCCCTCCTTAGGAAGCAATGGTCTCCATTTCTTTGAGTGTCCGGGGGAGAGGAAAAAATGTTTGTTGAATCTAAATCTTGGTGAGCTACTTGCCTTGTTGGAGACGTTGACTGCTCAGTTTGTGGAAGTCTGTCACAAACCTGCTGCGACTGAGGTTATTCAAAAAGTTGAGATACATGAGAGGATTGTGTGCAGAAGGAATATTTGTGCTTTTCTACAACCTTGTCGACCTGCTTCTGTTGGATAGAAGGTGCTTGTGGCGAGGCTGTAGTGGTTGTAGTGTCCTTTTGTTCCCCTTTTGAAAAGATTGTGAAGAAGCTGAATTTTGTAGTATGAGATACTACCTTGCGACACTATTTAGGTGGAAACATATTCATAACTACCTATGGTATTCTTTAGATATGACCCCCTAGAGAAACAATGACACTGCAGGGTTGACTCATAAATAGCATGGAGTCTCCACATATATGGTTGGCCCAAGAGAACACCACAGACATCCAGTGGGGAAACATCACATAATACCTCATCCTTGAAGGGTTGGATGTCATATGAAAATCGACACTACTGGTTGACACAAAGATCTCGTCCTTGGTGAAGTCGCCTGATGTTATATGGCTATGGGTGTGGTGTTGTTAACAATCCTAGCTGTTTGACGACCTTTGATGAGATAAGTTTCTTCTGGCGTCTGCTATCAATAATAAAATGCAGCAGGGTCCCTTTCACCCACATTTGTGAATGAAAAAGGTGCTCTTCAGAATTTGTTGGTTCTTCTGGTTGAATTGTTGCAGTCGTGACAATAGCAGTGGGGTCTGTATCAATGATCTATCATTTACCAGTATTTTCATAATCAGATTATGAATCAGGGTTCGGCTCTTTATCTTTAATCTCTACCACCAATGACTGTTTTGAGCGACACTCATCGGTGTTGTGACAGGGGATTTTGTGGAAATTGCACCATTTTCCGGTGTCCTTCTTTGTCTTTGTGACCCTTATTTTTCTATGGCTTGGACTAGTTTTTCAGGGGACTATTTTTTAGGTCCTTCTTTCTCATACTTTGTTTGTTGTTGATTTGCAAAATTGAATTCCCATTTGTTCTGGTGCTTAAATTTTTACTCGATTTTAATAGCATATCGATAAGCAACACTGAGTGATGAGATATCTAGAAAAACCATTTCAGTTTGGATGTATCTGTGTAGTGTCCCATGGTATTTTAGAACCAAATGTCATTCAAAGTCTTTGATACCCAGCTTGGTATGCAAGGTATGGAAGGTATTGGTGAACTCTGAAACTTCTTGGCCCCTCTCTTTCCGTAGTGTGGTCCATCTCATGTACTAGTCATCATAGTTGCCAACAAGGTAATACTGTTCCTTTACTGCATCCACAAAAAAATCCCAAGTGGGCTCGACCCCATATATTCCAGACTCCTCTGTGGAACTTTTCTCCCAGTAAGTTTCCCACCAATTTTTGACATGAGGGAGATATTTAAGGAGTGTGAAGGTGATCTTTTCTCTGTCGAAAAAATTGTGAATGGAATAATAACCTTCTAGCAGATTTAACCATTTGTCTAGGGCTTCTGCATCTATCTGTTCTTCAAATACAGGAGTATCAAAATTAACTTGTACTTGAAAGGGGAGGTGCTTCCAAAGTGGTCACTTGATGAATATGCACATGTTTCTATCGATAGGCGTTGAAGGATGTTGGAAAAATTCTCCATCATTTCATCCCTCTGTTGCGTGAGAGCTTGCTCAAACAATAGACTGATAGGATCGTCTTCTCTATTGTTTTTATTTTCTTCCACAATTGAGGGTTTCTTGGGTGTGCGAGAGTGATTTTCCTCAAGAGAGACAAGCTTGATACCCAACTTGCTATAATCGGACCTCGTCAGAGACATGCACTGAAAAAAAAATGATCAAGAACAACCTGCTCTGATACCACTAATCCCGATTTATTTTCGACACGAAATGAGAGCGGAGATATAATAAAGAAATGCACAGAGATATCAAAGATATTCAATAATATAATAGAAATGTATTAGAGATGCAACCATAAACCTAGATATACATTAATAAACTATTTCTATTAATGAAATAAATGTACAGAGACTGTAAAAATACAAAGTGAAAGACTCGCTAGAATGGTGGCAACTTATCTCTGAGAAGAGATGTGACGACTACTCGCATTCGCAAGAAGATGATTAAAATGAGGCTATGAATAAATTTTTAAAATAAAAAATAATTCCAAAAACCTAACCCTAGGAGATGAAACGCCAAAAGTCATGTGGGCCTTGTTTGGGTAAGTTAGTACATCAACTTCCTGGGGTCATAACTTTTGCATACGATCTCCATTTTAGGCATGTGATAGCTTGTTGGAAAGGTATCATCGAAGAGATTAATTTTTGGGGATAAATAATTCTTTCAGATATAATTTATAATCTTTATCCAGAAAAACCTTCATTTAGGCCCTCCAAATAGCCCCGAAAGTTAAAACTGCTAAAAATAATAACTTGCCAAAATTGTCAGAAAACTGTTTTGACTAGTTGGAAAAGGTGGGTGGCCACCGATATCCACCTGGATCAAGAAATAACCATGAGTATACATAAGAATTCACATCAACAACACATGTACCCTAGGAAAACCTTATACATGGAGAAAAACCCCAGCAAATGATATTCCTTTATTACATTAATAATGTAAGATCACTTACAAATATCCACCATGAATACTCTGCTCTTAAATAGATTTCCAAGTTGACTCTGACCTAACTATGTAACTAAGAGACCTTGATGATATCTAAACTCTTGTTACAATCCAACACTGAATACGTATCTAAGTTTCCTTCAAATACTGAGATACACTGCTTGTTATGGACTAATATATTAGCTCGGATATGGACTATTATTGTTGCCTCTATTTGACTAATACGTGTCTCTATTTAGCATTGAAATTGGTTCTTATATTTGACTAATATTTGCCTCTGTTTAGAACTATTATTGATGCCTCAGTTGGATTGATACGTGCCTATGTTTAGCACTGGTATTGATGCTTCTATTGGATTCATACGTTCCTCTGTTTAGCACTGGTATTGTTGCCTCTATTGGACTGATATGTGCATCTGTTTAGCACTGGTATCATTGCCTCTATTGGAATGAGACCTGCCTCTATTTAGCACTAGTATTGCTACCTCTATTGGACTGATACATGCCTTTGTTTATCATTGGCATTTCTACCTCTATTGGAATGATACGTGCCTTTGTTTAGCACTTATATTTTTTCCTCTATAGATTCACCCTTACCCTGCATAAAGACTGTGTAGAAGAGAGGATTCAACCTATTCTTATAAAGGAGTGAACATGAGAAGAGGAGAGGGATTGAATTAGTGGTATGAAAGCATGCTTGACATAACTCAACTTCATAGTTTAGTTTGAAAATAGAACTAGACTTAAGACTTTAGTTACAACTCACCATTGACTTTGTGTGCATGCGTACTAACTTATCATTCATATGCCATGCATGCAACATGCAACTGGACATGCATGAAACATGAAACATGCAACATCCAACATGCGACATGCGACAAACTTGACAACTTTTACTTTGACTTAGACATGCAACTTTGAATTTTACAACTCGACTCTCATGGCAATTTGAATTTCTCTTCGTGGTGGATAATGTTACATGTGCCAATGCACTGTATCAATGCATTACATCATTTTCAATATCAGGAAAATCATTTGTTTCTAGCTCATAGGAATTTTATGTTCAACCTAAATTTTGATAGATTCCTTATATTTTGCTCATGGCTCACAAGGCTTGACTAGGCTCACATAGGTTGTATGTTCCCATTGACTTTTGCACTAGTATGTCTATGCTCACAAAGGTTGTATGTTCCCTTTGAATTTTTCACTAGACTATCTATGCTCACAAAGGTTGTACGTTACCCTTGACTTTTGCAATTGACTTACATAGAATCTCATTCTCCTTGATTTTCAGTTTGACTCACAGAGGTTGTACATTCCCCCCTAGATTCTTTCAATACCTCATAAAACTGGTTGATTCACCAAATTAACTAGATAGCCTTAGGGTGGCCCATATGTCCTCTCATTGGAGAGTTACTATCTATGTTGCCAAATTTAATAATCCCTCTCTACGAGGGTGTCATTCTCACCCACACCAAGATTTCCTCTTAGTTGCACAAATTGTCTCAATGGAAAAGGCTTGGTTAGGATATCATCTACCTTCTTGCTCGTGGCTATGTACTGTAAGTTTACAGTTTTTCTCTGAACCAAGTCTCATATGTAGTGGTAATTCATGTCAATATGATTTGATCTATCACAAAATACTAGGTTCTCTATCATTTTTATGCAACTTTGATTTTCACAGTGAACCACTGTCGTCTCAAGATTGTCACCAAACTACCCAGAAACCATTTTTTTGATCCATACTTCTTCCTTGCTAGCATCACTTGTTGCAATGTACTCAACCTCTTTTGTACTCTGTGCAATGGATCCATGTTTCTAGATTGACCAAGAGATCATAGCGGATCCTAAACTGAAGAGGTATCTAAAAGTACTTCTCAGATCCGCTGGGATTCTTTCCCAGTCAACATTTGCATACCCATGTAGAAATAAACCACCATTGGATGTATATTTTAGACCATAAGTAATGGTCCCTCTGAGATATCTCAAGATGTGCTTTGCTGCCACCTAGTGTCTCTGTCTCGGTTCAGTCATGAACTAAGTCATTGCAATCATTACATAGAATATATTTGTCCTGGTGTGGATCATGTACATCAATGATCCAATCAATTTCCTATACATGGTGGGATCCACCAAATATGAACCTGAATAAAAAACATGCAGCTTCTTTAGGTTGGTAACCATCAGAGTAGAAATGAATTTTCAATCCATCATACCAAACCTATTTAGTACATCCACTGTGTATTTTCCTTGTGCTATAAATATCTCTTCCTATCTTTGCCACACTTCCAATCCTAGGAAGTAATGCGTCAAGCCTAAGTATTTCATCTCGCATTATGAGATTAGCTCCATCTTACACCAGGATATTATCCCTTCATCTACTGTTAGAAAGAGATCATCAACATAAGTGATTAGTATAACAAGTTTTTTACCTCTTCCCTTGAAGTACATATTTTCATCAGCATCACTGTTTTGAAAGCCCATGATTTTATGAAAGCCATCAATCATGTCATACCAAACTTTGGGAGCCTGCTAAAGACCACACAAGGAATTTATTATCTTGCATAAATTAATGTCTTTATTATGAAGTACAAAAACATATGGTTGTTACACAAATACCTCTTGTTCAATATTTCCATTCAATAATGTTGTTTTTATATCCATCCGATGTAGCTTCCAACCAATAATTGAATTTAATGCAATAACAACTCGAATGGAGGTATAATTGGCTATAGTGGAATTTTTTTTGTAGTCGATTCCTTGTTTCTGAGTGAAGCCTATGGCTACAAATATTTCTTTGAACTTTTCCACATTCCCATCAGTTTCATGTTTGATATTATAGATCGAATTGGAAGAGACCATTGATTTGTCATTTGGCCTCAGTAGAATGTCCTAGACATTTTTCCTTGGAATTGACTTGTATTCCTTAAGCATGGAATCCTTCCATACTTGTAATTTATGTTCTTCTTCAAATGAAAATGGTTAGAAATCATTGATGCTGCTCATCAATGAAACATAGCCTCCAAACTTGTGAGGCCTCTTACTTTCCCTGAAAGTTTCTTTGGGAGTAGCTATATTTTTTGCTTCCTACACTATTTATTTAATCTATCATGGCTTCATTTTTGCTAGAGGTTCTTCAAGAGTTATTTCTAACTCTTCAACAGGTTCTAGGGGCTCATCACTTGGCCATTCACGAGGTTCCTATGTTAGGTAGCTAGAGAGGCATTGGAGTGGCCCAAGGGGCCCATAGTGGTAATAGTGGATACCATTCAATGTAAGGTGGACTAGATCCACTATATTATTAAATAAGTCCCACTACGGTAGTTATATATAATAAATGGGTAGTTAGATATAATAAATGTAAGATGACTTCTTAGAAGGTTCTACTTCTAGAAGATTACTCCTATAGAATGTTCTTAGGTGATGGTAGCACTATATAAAGGAATTTAAGAAATGTAATGGGATATGAAGAAAAATATTGTATTTGGAGAAGTAGCTCATTAGGATGAATCCCCCTTGAAGAGGCAAGTGAATAGGAGAGGATCCCTTCCATAATACGATCCATTGTATGGTGTTTCCCTACCTCAAGGGTTTTGATATAATAAAGTGATAGTTTTCTATATTTTTCCATATATCTTGTGTGGTGATTGTATTAAGATATGTTTGGTACTATTGTGGTAGTTTTTATTCAGGTCTTTGTTTCTTCACAATTGGTATCATAACACTTTCCTTGGCCAAATAAGGGAAGAATTTTTTGCTCTTTTAGAAGATTTTTTCTAGGGAAGAAAAAGAGGGCGGTGCACTTTAGGTTCTGAAATAAATATTTACGAGCTGAATTTGGAAAAAAAAATTGGGTATTTGAATTCCTCTTGGAAAAATACTCAATTTCGAAAAAAAAATCAGTCGAAACAGAATCTGGGAAGTAAAGTTATGAGCATTTTAAATTCAACATTTTCAGGGTTTTTCCGGAAAAAGCCATGATTATCTGCAGTGATTTATTTTTAAACCCTTGTTATATTTTTTAGGTTTTTTCATGATGGTGACGAGATTGTAGAGTTCATAACTTTTCATAGGGTTCTCATATGGCTATTTCCTCTCAAACCCTCCAATAAATTCTACAGATGACTGAAGCATTTGAAGCACAATTGTTTGACACATTGTATGGCAGAGTGCATGATAGATTGCATGACCTTGCATATGGCCTCAATGATATTTTTCATAGTATTCAAGATTCATTGGATAACATTTAGGATATATTTCTTATGGAATAAATTAGAGATGCATATAATCAAGAAATCTATGCTTGGTATGATTTTGAGGCTGATTGTGATGATTAGTATATGAATAGTTGTCATTTATGGGATGACAATCACTTCCATATTTTATTTGATGAATCTACTCCACATTTTGTAGAGAACATAAACGTGAAACATCAAGAGATAGTCATGATTAATAGTGTTGAGCCTGCATATTCTACAACGGTATTGTTCCTTCCAGATTCAACTTTTACCATTTCCCACTGTGTGGATGGATATTCTTATTTGGATCCACATGATAGGTGTCAGTACTGGGAGCATCATTTTCAGTTGGATATGGGGTGTCAGTATATTTCATGTGGAATTCACATGAAAAATTGGACATGGGACCATGGTTTACAATGACAGTTGGACTACTTCAATATTGTGGCTTCTATTTCTCAATGGGACCCTGGTTCTCTAGTCTACTTCAGCACTATGGTCCACACTTATCCATGGGACCCTGGTATATGGTTGTATATCAAGAATTGAGGACAACACTTTCATAAGGGGGATGAAATTAGGGATGATTTTAAGGATGGAAATTTATTTTAAAATGTAGAAACCTTGGCGAATCTTACTAATCCTTCATATTCCAATTATAA